>CAUYLG010026652.1:0-31063 GCA_963573385.1 Cacajao melanocephalus
TGGGTTCACAGCCAAATTCTACCAGATGTACAAAGAGGAGCTGGCACCATTCCTGTTGAAACTATTCTAAACAATACAAAAAGAGGGAATCCTCCCTAACTCTTTCTATGAGACCAACATCATCCTGATACCAAAATCTGGCAGAGACACAACTAAAAAAGAAAACTGCAGGCCAATATCCATGATGAACATTGATGCAAAAGTCTTCAGTAAAATACTGGCAAACCAAATCCAACAGCACATCAAAAAGCTTATTCACCATGATCAAGTAGGATTCATCCCAGGGATGCAAGGCTGGTTCAACATACACAAATCTATAAACGTAATTCACCACATAAACAGAATCAAAGACAAAAACCACATGATTATCTCAATAGATGCAGAGAAGGCCTTTGACAAAATTCAACAGCCCTTTATGCTAAAAACTCTCAATAAACTAGGTATTGATGGAATGTATCTCAAAATAATAAAAGCTATTTACAACAAACCCACAGCCAATATCATACTGAACCAGCAAAAACTAGAAGCATTCCCTTTAAAAACTGGCACTAGAAAAGGAAGCCCTCTCTCACCACTCCTATTCAACATAGTATTGGAAGTTCTAGCCAGATCAATTTGGGAAGAAAAAGAAATAAAGGGCATTCAATTAGGAAAAGAAGAAGTAAAATTGTCCCTATTTGCAGATGACATGATTGTATATTTAGAAGACCCCATTGCCTCGCCCCAAAACCTCCTAAAGCTGATAAGCAACTTTGGCAAAGTCTTAGGATACAAAATCAATGTGCAGAATCATAAGCATTCCTATGCATCAACAACAGACAAACAGAGGGCCAAATCATGAACAAACTCCCATTTACAATTGCTACAAAGAGAATAAAATACCTAGGCATACAACTAACAAAGGATCTAAAAGATCTCTTCAAGGAGAACTACAAACCACTGATCAAGGAAATAAGAGAGGACACAAACAAGTGAAAAAATATTCCATACTCACCGTTAGGAAGAATCAATATTTTGAAAATGGGTATACTGCCCAAAGTAATTTATAGATTCAATGCTATCTCCATCAAGCTACCATTGACCTTCTTCACAGAACTGGAAAAAAACACTTTAAACTTCTTATGGAACCAAAAGAGAGCCCACATAGTCAAGACAATCCTAAGCAAAAAGAACAAAGCTGGAGGCATCACGCTACCTGACTTCAAACTATACTACAAGGCTACAGTAATCAAAACAGCATGGTACTGGTACCAAAACAGAGATATAAACCAATGGAACAGA
This sequence comes from Cacajao melanocephalus, assembly GCA_963573385.1. Taxonomy (NCBI): domain Eukaryota; kingdom Metazoa; phylum Chordata; class Mammalia; order Primates; family Pitheciidae; genus Cacajao; species Cacajao melanocephalus. The sequence continues at coordinate 1,282 of CAUYLG010026652.1, forward strand.
ACAGAGGCCTCGGAAGCAATGCCACACATCTACAACCACCTGATCTTTGACAAACCATACAAAAACTGCAATGGGGAAAGGATTCCCTATTTGATAAATGGTATTGGGAAAACTGGCTAGCCATAAGCAGGAAGCTGAAACTGGACCCCTTCCTTAAATCTTATACAAAAATTAACCCCAGATGGATTAAAGATTCAAACATAAGAACTAATACCATAAAAACCCTAGAAGAAAACCTAGGCAATACCATTTAGGGCATAGGCACAGGCAAGGACTTCATGACTAAAACACCAAAAGCAATGGCAACAAAAGCTAAAATGGACAAATGGGATCTAATTAAACTTAAGAGCTTCTGCACACCAAAAGAAACAATCATTAGAGTGAACCGGCAACCAACAGAATGGGAAAAAATTTTTGCAATCTACTCATCTGACAAAGGGCTAATACCCAGAATCTACAAAGAACTAAAGTAGATTTACAAGAAAAAAAAAAAAACCATTCAAAAGTGGGCAAAGGATATGAACAGACACTTTTCAAAAGAAAACATCGATGAGGCCAACAAACATATGAAAAAATGCTCGTCTTCATTGGTCATTAAAGAAATACAAATCAAAACCACATTGAGATGCCATCTCATGCCAGTTAGAATGGCGATCATTAAAAAATCTGGAGACAACAGATGCTGGAGAGGATGTGGAGAAAAAGGTGTTTATACTGTTGGTGGGAGTGTAAATTAGTTCAACCATATGGAAGACAGTGTGGCGATTCCTCAAGGATCTAGAATTAGAAATTCCATTTGACCCAGCAATCCCATTACTGGGTATATACCCAAAGGATTATAAATCATTCTATTATAAAGACACATGTACATGTATGTTCGTTGTGATGCTGTTTACAATAGCCAAGACCTGGAACCAACCCAAATGCCCATCAATGATAGACTGGACAAAGAAAATGTGGCACATCTACACCATGGAATACCATGCAGCCATAAAAAATGACAAGTTCGTGTCCTTTGTAGAGACCTGGGTGAATCTAGAAACCATCATTCCCAGCAAACTGACACAAGAACAGAAAATCAAACACTGCATGTTTTCACTCATAGGCAGGTGATGAACAATGAGAACACTTGGGCACAGTGAAGGGAACAACACTCACAGGACAGTGGGGTGGGGGGTGTGGAGAGGATGGGGAGGGATAACACTGGGAGAAATGCCTGATATAGGCGACAGGAAGCAGGGATGGAGACAGCAAACCACAATGGCATGTATATACCTATGCAACAATCCTACAGGATGCAGGAAGTGCACATGTACCCCAGAGCCCAAAGTACAACAAAAAATTTAAAAAAAGAAGTAGGCAGAAAAAAGTCAATATTAAAACAATGTAATATTAATGCATAGATATCATATTAAGACAGACAAATGGAACTGAAGAGAAAATACAGAAATAGACTCAACTACATAAAAAACTTTATGTAGTTTATTTTTGATGTGTTCTATGTATAAAAGTAGGCTTTATTTGAGGAAAAAAAAAACAGTTTAATATATGATACAAGTAGCCTCTCAAATCAGTGCTGAAAAATTAGATATTCAACAAAATGTTTTGGAAAAACTTAGTAACCATCTGGAAAACAATAACATATGATTTATTACGTCACACAATCTACTAGCATAAATTCTAAATAGATCAAGGATGTAAATGAAACTCTGTAAGTGCTAAAAGAAAACATGGAGAAATTATTTGATCATCTTGAATCGAGAAGGGTCTTTTAAATTTCCAAGTCCAGAAAAAATAATATTAAAAACTGATCTAATTGATTACCTAAAAAGTAAACATTTATGCTTGAAAAAGTAATCATCAACTCCAAAAACATATGAAAAACTAAGAAAAAAAGTGTGATTTATATCAGCAACAAAGGTGACTCCTCATTATAATTATTCATGTAAATTCCTAAAACAATTCTGCTTCACTAAGGATCAGGTATACAAAGCAAATATAGAAGCAGCAAAACAAAACTTTCTGGCCATTTTAGAAGGCAGAATACCATATGATTAGGCAATCATTTGGCAAACAAATCCAGTATTTCATCCAAATAAAGAAAGCATATTAACCAAACCAACAACTTTGAAGACCACTTAACAGGGACACAAAATAACCTCAGTCTTTCTAAAAACATTAACTATTTCTATCTTAAACAACTCCGTTCCCACTGTGGTTGTGGCTTTCCTTTATCCTGGCTCTCTCACCTAGAATTATGGTGAACATGAAAGGCCCTCTGGCCATGCTCAGGATTGGGCTAAAATTCTAGGGTGTAATATATTCTTGCGGACAGAGCCTGAAACTGGCCACGCATCCTCACTCGACTGCCCTAAGGTCCCTTTTAGTACCCCCAAGTAGTATTGGAAGTGTGAGAATGACTTGTGCCGGCCTGGAACTAGGTTTAGGCTGACCTGTGGGGAATAACAGCCACAATCTTCCCAGGGGACTCCTGGTCTTCACTCTGCTGCAGCCTGGTTACGTTTCTCCAAGTCGTTTGGAAAGTGGTCACAAATCAGGAATGTTTAACTGGTCCCAAGTGGTAAAGGACCACAGGTTTCTGGCTGTACTTTGAAAAACCTTACCACAGCTAGGATTGTAAGTCAATCCAGCTGCCAATTGAGGAAAATTCCATTAAATTGTGTTCACCGAAATACATGCATATTATTTGACTCGCTATCATTCATTTTGTTTTTGGTATATTTAAATTCACTTAGAAAATGTATAGCTCTTGTCTAAATACATTTTGATTAAATTTAGAGTTAAATTGATACTAACTGGACAAAAATTAAAAGTTTATTTTTAATGTGTTCTGTGTATGAAAGTAGCCGTTGAGAAGAAGAAAAGAAAGAAAGAAAGAGAGAAAGAGAGAGAGAGAGACAGAGAGAGGGAGGGAGGGAGGGAGAAAGGAAGGAAGGAAAGAGGGAAAGGAGACTGAAAACAGAAGAAACATATATAATCATGTGATGCATTTAGCACAAAGGGGAGATTTTTTTTCAATAAAATATCATAGTAAACTTGCTTTTGCCTCTGGCAAAATCTATTGATCAAACCTTTGGCTCACTCTTGGTTTGGACATCAAATGCAAGTGTGTTGCTGTTTCTAGCCCAAGCTGAAATGGATGCTCAAAGTACTACTTCTCAGTCATATAAACTATAGCTAGGAGTGACTGCTGGGGCACAATGCCAGGAATGCTGTCCTTCTGAGCATCTGGGAATATATTTAGTTTTCTATCCAAAGACATGTCAAAGAATTTATCCATGTTTACTCCAATGATGATTTTTAATGCATGTATTTTAAAGGATACAAATAATGAGGACAAAACAGGGTAAATGTCAAAGTAAGGCCTCAGTAATTTTAGTCTCCTGGGACTGCTCCCTGTCCCCCTTGAATCCCTCCCTTGATCCCTGAAGTTTCAAGAGTCCTCATGACATCCCTCATTACTTTCATTCTTCTCAATTAACACACGAAGTTAAATGCTTCAGGAATGTGAAGATGCAAATAACCAAGGACAAAAGAGATTGTTAGCTCCTTGAGCATCACACTTAGGATTACAACCTATAACTAGATGAATGAAACTAGGTCAGCTCTTATATAAAAGAACTGTTTTAATCCAGAGACTTGAAACTCCATTATAGGTAATCATTTATCACACTTATGCAAAAATTCATTAATTCACTCATTTATCCATCTGTTAATTCATTTGATGACTACGTAGAGACCATCAACTATGTACCAGGTATGATTCAAATAAACTGGTAGGCAAAGCACTCTTAGATATGGCATATTATAAAATAATGGCTGAAAACTCCCCAAATATGGCAAAAGACACTAAGAAGTCAAGTAAATCCAAAATAGGATAATGTCAAATAAATATATGTCCTGACACATTATAATCAAACTTCTGAAAACTAAAGGCAAAAAAAAAAAATCTTGAAAGTAGTCCAAGAAAAATAACACATTGTACGTACAAGAACACTAATTTGAATGGCAACAAATTTCTTATCTGAAATCGTGGAGGCCAGAAAGAACTCCTGAAAGAAAATAAATACCAACTGTGAATTCTACATCCGGCAAAATGATTATTCAGAAAAGAAGGTAAAATAAAAATAATCTTATATAAAAGAAAACTAAGAAAACCTGTTAGAAGTCTTATCCATAAAAAAATTGACTAAAGGAAGTTCTTTAAACAGAAAGGAAATGATGAAAGAAGGAACTGTAGAGTCTCAGAAACAACAGAAGAACAGGAATATAGGTAATAGACTATGCTTTCTCTAATGAGTTTTATAAATCGTGTTTAATGATTGAAACAAAATTTTTAGGACAACATGATACTCAAGGCAATAGTATTTATAAGTGGTGAAGGTAAAAGGATCTGAATTGAAGTGATATTTCCACACTTCATGAGGGTAAAGTGGTAAAATGCTGATTAAAAAGTAGATTGTTAGAAGTGACATATGTATACATTAATGCTCAGAGCAATCACTACAAAACTTTAAAGAGACATACACCCAAAAATACTATACATAAATAAGAAAGAAATCCTAACACTGTTACACAAACACACACACACACACACACACACACAATAAACAAAGAGAGGAATGAGACCTAGCAGAAATAGCAAACAGACAATAAAATGAGAAACTTAAGCACTAACATATCAAGAATTACCTGAAATATAAATTATGAAAATATAACAATCAAAGAACAGAGATGGGCAGAGGGAACTAAAAAGAAACATAGCCCAACTATGTTCTACTTTTAAGAAACTCACTTCAAATTCAGTGACATAGGTAGGTTAAAGTAAAAGAATGCAAAAAAGATATACCATTCAGACACTAATGTAAAAAAGAAGTGGCTATATTAATATCTGATAAAGCAACTTCAGATCAAATAAAAATTACTAGAGAAAAAGAGTGACATTACACAATGATGGAAAGATCAGTCCACCAGGAAGCCGTAACAAACCTAACTGCACATGCACTAAACAAAAGAACCTCATAAGACATGAAGCAAAAAGTGATAGAGCTGAAAGGAGAAATAGACAAATTGACAATTATAGCTGGAGATCTCAACACTCTTATCCCAATGGCTGATAGAATAACTACATGGAAAATCAGTAAGAATATAAAATAATTCAATAACATCATCAGCCAACAGAATCTAGTGGGCATTTAAAGAACACTCCACCCAACAACAGCAGGTACACAATCTTCCTAAGTGTGCATGGAATATATAGTAAAATAAACCACATCTTGAGCTATAAGACAAACATTAATAAATTTAAAATAATTGAAATCATTATCTTGATGGAATTAATCTAGAAATAACAGAATGACAAGAGGAAAATCTGCAAACACTTGGAAGTGAAACAACCCACTTCTAAATAATCCATGGGTCAAAGATGAAGTCTTGAGGGAAGTTGAAAAATACATTGAACTGAATGAAAAGAGAAATAAATGTCAAGATTTGTGGGGCACAGCTAAAGCAGTGTACAGAGGGAAATTTATAGCATTAAATACTGACATTAGAAAAGAGGAAACATCTTAAATCAATAATCTAAGCTCCCATCTCAAGAATCTAGGAAAATAATCCCAAAGCAAGAAGAAGGAAGAAAACAATAGAGAAATCAGTAAAATAGAAAACAGAAGAATGATTGAAAAAATTAATAAAATTAAGAGCTTATTCTTCAAAAAGATCACTAAAATTGACAAACATCTAGCAAGACTCACAAAGAAAAAAAGAGAGAAGATACCAATTACAGATATCAGGAATGAAACAAGGCATATAACTGCACACTCTGCAAACATTAAAAGGATAATATGGAAATGCTATGAACAACTTTATAGGCATAAATTTGACAGCTTAGATGAAGCCAATCAATTCTTCAAAAACACACCAACTATCATAACTAACCCAATATGAAGCAGAAACTTCAAACAGCCCCATAACTATTTAGAAAATTGGATCTGTAATTCAAAATTTTCCCAGAAGAAATCTCTAGGCCTAGATGATTTCACTGGAGAATTCTACCAAACATTTAAAGGAGAATTAATACTGATTCTATACAACTTTTTCTAGAAAACAAAATATTAGGCAGTACTTTCCAATTCATTTGATAAAGCTAGTATTACCATGAGATTAAACGCAGACTATAAAAAAGAAAACTACTGACCAATATCATGAATGAATCTAGACACAAAATTCTCAACACAATAGTAGCAAACAGAATTCAACAATATATAAAAAGAATTATACCATGATCAAGTGGAGCATATTTCAGGTATGCAAGGCTGGTTCAGTGCTCAAATAGGGTAATCAATGTAATTCACCATATTAACAGCTAAAGAAGAAAGATCATCTGATCAAATCAATGCAGACAAACAATTTGAAAATATTCACCATATATTCATGATAAAACCTCTCAGAAAAATAGGAATACAGAGGAACTTCCTCAACTTGGTAAAAGACATCTACAGAAAATGACAGCTAGCATTATACTCAAGGGTGAAAAGTTGAATGCACCCCACCCTCAAGATCAAGAACAAGGTGAGAATGTCCACTCATATCACTCTTATTCATATAGTGCTGGTAGTTCTAGCTAGTTCAATAAAACAAGAAAAGGAAGTAACAGTTGTATAAATTATAAAGGAAGAGGAAAAGCAGCCCCTATTTGCAGATTACATGATTATCTACAAAGAAAATCCCAAGAAATCTGCAAAACAAAACAACCAAACAAAAAGACCCCCACAAAACTCCTAGAACTAATAGTGAGTGCAACAAGATTACAAGGTATTAGGTAAACATAAAAAACCCAATAGTACCTCTATGTACTAGCAATGAAAACTAAAATATAACACAGGCATACGGTTTTTTTTGTACTTCACTTAATTGCACTTCACAGATATTGCATTTTTACAAATTCAAGGTGTGTGGCAACCCTACATCAAGCAAGTTGATTGGTGCAATTTTTCCAAAAGTATATGCTCTCTTCATGTCTCCTTACATCATTACATTTTGGCAATTTTTGCAGTATTTTAAATGTTTTTATTATTATTATATCTTTTATGGTGATCCGTGGTCAGTGATGTTTAATATTACTCTTATGATTGTGTTGGGGTGCCACAAACAATGCCCCTATAAGACAGAGAACTTAATAAATGTTGTCTGTATTCTGACTGCTCCACTGTTTGGCCGTTGCCTGGTATCTCTCCCTCTTTTCAGGCCTCTCTCTTTTCTGAGACATGACAATTTTGATATTAGGCCAATTAATAACTGTACCATGGCCTCTAAGTGTTAAAGTGAAAGAAAGAGAATCATGTGTCTCACTTTAAATCAAAAGCTAGAAATGATTAAGCTTAGTGAGAAAGGCATGTCAAAAGTCGAGATAGGCTGAAAACTAGACCTCTTGTACCAGCCAGGTTGTGAATGCAAAGGAAAAGTTCTTGAAGGAAATTAAAAGTGCTACTCTAATGAACACACAAATGATAGAGTAAAACAGCCTTATTGGTGATATGGAGAAAGTTTGAGTTGTCTGGGTAGAAGATCAAACCAGCCACAACATTTCCTTAGGCCAAAGTCAAATCCAGAGCAAGGCCCTAACTCTTTTTGATTCTATGAAGGCTGAGAGAGATGAAGAAGCTGCAGAATAGAAGTTTGAAGCTAGCACAGGTTAATTCACAAGGTTTAAGGAAAGAAGCCATCTCATAACATAAAAGTGAAAGGTGAAGCAGCAAGTGCTGATGGAGAAGCTACAGCAAGTTATCCAGCAGCTCTAGCAAAGATCAGTGATGAAGAATGTGACTACCCTAAACAACATATTTTGAATGCATGTGAAACAGCATTCTATTGGAAGATGTCATCTAAAATTTTCATAGCTAGAGAGATGTCAATGCCTGGCTTCAAAGCTTCAAAGAACAGGCTTACTCTCCTGTGAGGGGCTAATGCAGCTTGTGACTTTAAGTTAAAGCCAGTGCTCATTCACCATTGTGAAAGTCCTAGGGCCCTTAAAAATTGTGCTAAATCTACTCTGCCTGTGCTCTATAAATGGAAAAACAAAGCCTGGATGGCAGCACATCTGTTTACAGCATGGCTTACTGAATACATTAAGCCCACTGTTGAGACCTATTGCTCAGAAAAAAAAGATTTCTTTTAAAATATTACTGCTGACTGACAATGCACCTGGTAACCCAAGAGCTCTGATGGAGATGTATGAGGAGGTTATGTTATTTTCATGCCTATCGACAGTACATCTCCTTTGCAGTCGATGGATCAAGAAGTAATGACTTTCAAGTCTTATTATTTAAAAGTTACATTTTATAAGGCAATAGCTGTTTCTGATTCTCTAATCTGGCAAAGTACATTGAAAACCTTCTGGAAAAAATTCACCATTCTAATATTACATGAGAGTTGGAATTAACTTCTTTCAAACTCTGCTAATATGATATTAATTCTTGATATTAACAGGAGCTTAATCAATCAAAAATAATAACTACAACTTTTCAAGACATAGACAGTACAATAGGATATAAATGGTAACAATAAAAAGTTAAATAGCAGGGAGATGAAGTTAAGGCATAGTCTTTATTAGTTTTCTTTTTGCTTATTTGTTTATGCAAACAGTGTTGAGTTGTTATCACTTTAAAATATTGATTTACAATATAGTATTTGCAAGCCTTATGGTAACCTTAAACCAAAAATCATACAAGGGATACACAAAAAATAAAAAGTAAGAAACTAAATTATATCATCAGAGAAAACCATCTTTGCTAAAAGGAAAACAGGAAGGAAAGAAAGAAGGAAGAAAAGACCAAAAACAATCAGAAAGCAAATAACAAAATGACAGGAGTAAGTCTTTACTTGCTACTAGTAAATTGAATGTAAGGGGACTAAACTTTTCAATCAAAAGACTGGGAGTGGTTGAATAGATGAAAAAAACAAGACCTATCGATCTGTTGCCTACAAGAAACACACTTCACCTATAAAGACGCACATCGACTGAAAAATAAAGGAATTACAAAAGATAGTCCATGCCAATGGAAACCAAAAAAAGAGCAGGAATAGCTATATTTACATCAGAAAAAATAGATTTCATGATAAAAACTATTATAAGAGACAAAAGAGGCCATTATATAATGATAAATGGGTCAATTCAGCAGGGGGATGTAACAATTTTAAATATATATGCATCCAACACTGGAGCACCCAGATATGTAAAGAAAATATTCTTAGAGCTAAAGAGAGAGACAGGTCCCAATGCAATGATAGCTGGAGACTTCAACACCCCACTTAGCATTGAACAGATCTTACAGACAGAAAGGCAACAAAGAAACATCAGACTGAATCTGCACTATAGATTAAATGGATCTAATAGATTTTTACAGAACACTTTATCTAATGTCTGCAGAATACAGCACATGGATGATTCTCAAGAATAGATCATATGTTAGGTCACAAAACAAGTCTTAAAGCATTAAAAAAACTGAAATATTATCAAGCATCTTCTCTGACTACCATGAAATAAAACAAGAGAAATTTTGGAAACTATACAAATATATGGAAATTAAACAAGGTGCTCCTGAATGACCAGTAGGTCAATGAAGAAATTAAGAAGGAATTTGAAAAATTTTAAACTAATGATAATAGAAACACAGCATACCAAAACTTATGGAATATAGCAAAAACAGTACTAAGAGAGAAGTTTATAGCTATAAGTCTCTACATCAAAAAGGAGGAAAAAATTTCAATGAAAAATCTGATGATGCATTCCAAAGAACCAGAAAAGCAAGAGCAAACCAAACTCAAAATTAGTAGGAGAAAGGAAATAATAAAAACCAGACAGAAATGAATGAACTTGAAATAAAGAAAACAATACAAAAGATCAATGAAACAAAAAGCTTGTTTTTTGAAAGGTTAAACAAAATGGGCAAGCCTTTAGTTAGATTAAGAACAAAAGAGAGAAGATCTGACTATATAAAATCAGAAATGAAAAAAGAGACATTATGACTGACACTGCAGAAATGCAAAGAATGATTAGTTGCTACTATGAGCAACTATATGCCAATAAATTGGAAAATCTAGAAGAAATGGACAAATTCCTAGGCACATGCAACTTATAAAGATTGGTTAAAGAAATCCAAAACCTTAACAGACCAGTAAGAAGTAATGAGATAGAAGCTGTATTATAAAGTTTCCCTGTAAAGAAAAGGCTGGGACCCAATCACCTCACTGTTGATTTCTACCAATCATTTAAAGAAGAACTAATACCATTCCTATTCAAACTATTCTAAAAAATAGAGGAGGAAGTACCCAAGCTTATTCTATGAGGCCAATATTACACTAATACCAAAACCAGACAAAGATACATCATAAAAGAAAACTACAGGCCAATATCTCTGATGAACATTGATGCAAAACTCCTCAACAAAATATTAGCAAACTGAATTCAACAATACATTAGAAAGATCATTCATCATGACCAAGTGGGATTTATCCTTGGGATGCAAGGGTGGTTCAACATATGCAAATCAATCAATGAGATGCATCATACCAACAGAATGAAGAGCAAAATCATATGATTATTTCAATTGATGCTGAAAAAGCATTTGATAAAATTCAACATCTCTTCCTGATAAAAACCCTCAAAAATTTGAGGTATAAAACAAACATATCTCAACATAATAAAGGCCACATAAAACAGACCCACAGCTAGCATCATACTGAATGGGAAAAAAACTGAAAGCCTTTCCTCTAAGATCTGGAACACGACAAGGATGCCTACTTTCACCACTGTTATTCAACATAGTGCTGGAAGTCCTAGCTAGAGCAATCAGACATGAGAAAGAAATAAAGGGCATCCAAATTGGAAAGGAAAAAGTCAAATTATTCTTGTTTGCAGATTATCTGATCTTATATTTGGAAAAACCTGAAGAATCTACCAAAAATCTATTCTAATTGATAAATTCAGTAAAGTTGCAGGATACAAAATCAACATACAAGAATCAGTAGCATTTCTGTATGTCAACAGTGACAACCTTAAAAAGAAATGTAAAAAATAGTCCTGTTTATGAAAGCCACACATAAAATTAAATACCTAGGAATTAACTTAACCAAAGAGGTGAAAGATCTCTATAATGAAAACTATAAAACACTGATGAAAGAAATCTAAAAGGGTACCAAAAAATGAAAAGACATTCCATGTTCATGGATTGGAAGAATCAATATTGTTAAAAAAATCCATACTACCCAAAACAATCTAAATATTCAATGCAATCTCTGTCAAAAATACCAAAGATATTCTTCTCAGTGCTAGAAAAAACAATCCTGAAATGTATATGGAACTACAAAAGGCTCAGAATAGCCAAAGCTATCCTAAGCAGAGAGAACAAAACTGGAGGAATCACATTACCTGACTTCAAATTATACTACAGAGCTATAGTAACCAAAACAGCAGAGTACTGGCATAGAAACAGATACATAGACCAATGTAACAGGATAGAGAATGCAGAAAAATATCCACACACCTACAGTGAACTCATTTTTGATATTAATAATCAATAATCAATACATGATGCTGGGAAAAGTGGACATCCGTATACAGAAGAATGAAATCAGTCCTCGTCTCTTGCCATATACAAAAATAAAAGCAATGGATTAAAGACTTAAATCTAAGACCTCAAACTATGAAACTATATAAGAAAACATTGGGGAAACTCTCTAGGACATTGGTCTGGGCAAAGATTTCTTGAGCAATACCCCATGAACACAGGCAACCAAAACAAAATTGGACAAATGAGATCACAAGTTAAAAAGCTTCTGCACATAAAAGGGAACAATCAACAAAGTGATGAGACAACCTACAGAATGAAAGAAAATATTTTCAAACTACCCATCCAACAAAGGATTAATAACCAGAATATATCAAAAGCTCAAAAAACTCTATCGGAAAATAATCTAATAATCTGATAAAAAGTGGGGAAAATATGTGAATAGATATTTCTCAAAAGAAAACACACAAAAGGCAAACAGGCATATGAAAAGGTACTCAACATCATTGATCATCAGAGTAATGCAAATCAAAACTACAATGAGATGTTATCTCACCCTATTTAAAATGACTCATATCCAAAAGACAGGCAATAATAAATGCTGGCAAGAATGTGGAAAAAGGGAACCGTCATACACTGTTGGTGGGAATGTAAACTAGTACAACCGCCATGGAGAACAGTTTGGGGTTTCCACAAAAAAAAACTAAACATTGAGCTACTATATAATCCAGCAGTCTCACTGCTGGGTATCTATTCAAAAGAAAGGAAATCAGTATATTAAAGAGATACCTGCACTTCATGTTTGTTGCAGCTCTGTTCACGATAGCCAAGATTTGGAAGCAACCTAAGTGTCCATCAATAGATGAACTGATGAAGAAAATGTGGTACATATACACAATGGGGAACTATTCAGCCATAAAAAATAATGAGAGCCAGTCATTTGCAACAATGTGTTAAGTGAAATAAGCCAGGTACAGAAGGACAAACGTTGCATATTCTCATTTATTTATGGGACGTAAAACTCAAAACAATCGAACCCACGGAGGTAGAGAGTAGAAGGATGGTTACCAAAGGCTGGGAAGAGTAGTGAGGGTGTCTGGGGAGAGGTGGGTTAATGAGTGCAAAAAAAAAAACAGAACGAATAAGTGAATAAAGCCTAGCATTTTACATCACAACAGGGTAACTATAGTCAATAATAATTTAATTGTATATTTTAATATAACTGAAAGAGTATAACTGGATTGTTTGTAACACAAAGGATACAGTCTTGAGGAGATGGGTATTCCATTTTCCATGATATGATTATTATGCATTGTGTGCCTGTATCAAAACATCTAATGTACCCCATAAGTATATACATGTACTATGTAGCCATAAAAGCTAAAAATAGAAAAATATTTTTAAAAAATAAAAGCTAAAATAAACTATTTGATCTGACCATCATTATAACAATGTTTTGGAGGAGTGTAGAAAAAGAAAGATTGAGGCTAGGGAGACAGATTGATTCTAGTAATACCTCCATTTCGGCAAAGATGGAAAAGAAAGAATTTTGAACTTCCAATGCCATTTCTGCCACTGTGTAGGTCTGTGTTCTTTCCTGGTTTTACAGTTTTTAAAGACACCTTCTCTACTGAGTAGAAGGCATAATTCACTAGGTCATACTGTTAAATGGTGTACTTTTTAAAACAAGACTACAGTTGAGCCTTAACCGCATGGATTTGAGTTGCACAGGTCTACTTACATGTGGATTTTTCCCCCTCTGCCATCCCTGAGATAGCAAGACAAACTCCTCCTCTTCCTCCTTCTCCTCCTCAGCCTACTCAACATGAAGGCAATGAAGATGAAGACTTTTATGATGACCCACTTCCACTTAATGAACAGTAAATATGTTTTCTCTTTCTTAGGATTTTCTCAATACCATTTTCCTTTCCCTAGCTTAATTTATTGTAAGAATACAGTGTACAATCATATAACACAAAGTGTGTATTAATAACTGTGTTATCAGTAATGCTTCCAGTCAGCAGTAGGCTATTAGTAGTTATGTTCTGGGGGAGTCAAAAGTTATACCTGGATTTTCAACTGTGCAGGGGGTCAGTGTCCCAACCCCCATGTTGTTGAAGGGCCAATTGTATTTATGAACCTACATTTCTAAAATGTATTCTTGTTTGAAGTACAGGAAAAGGAACACGAAAGAGATAGAGCCTACATGTGTATTTAGAAGGAGGAGGAATGGTAGAATGGAGTTTGAAAAGTATGACCAGTAGCCCAGGTAAAAGGTAGTGAGAGGCTGATATGTGTAAGGCAGTCGCTGTAAGAGGTGGACAGGAGGAAACAGCCATAAAATGTGTTAAGAACAGGGATTTGATTGTATTTGTAGGGAGATTTAATGCAGAGAGTTGGTTACACAAGTGAGAGAGGAGGTGAGAGTGAAATAGAGCTCAGTGAAGGACTCCAGAAATTGGCAATAATAAGCTTCTACCAGTCTTCAGCTGATGAAACAAGGGCTTCAGCCATCCTACGGAAGCCAAGATTGCCCAGAGGAAGCTGGAAGTACAGTAGCTTGTCTGGCAAGAGCTAAAGCCACAAATGTAGCCACAACCAGAAAATCTGTCAACATCAGAGAGAAAGGGAGAAAGCACCCTAGTTATTTCTCCTTCCAGTGCTCCAGTCTCCTACCAATGCCAAGTCCAGTTGAGGTCAGATGACTTGAGAACCTGGGAAATGGAAATGGAGCCCCAAAGACACAGAGTAGAGCTGGAGAAGGGCATGAAACAAATCTGATGACAAACATGCCCAACGCTGACACAGTCCATCTATTTCACTACTCAGCATTCATTCTTACCTCATATCCATATCTAACAAATTCATGTCTCTGCCAGACATGAGACAACTGTCCACGGCACAACTCACCAGCTCTCTCCAACAAGGGGAAGAACAAAGTCTGATTTGTCATTTTTCTATCTCAAGTCCAAGATCTCCAGGCATTATGGAATTCCTCCTACAAAAGGCAGGTGTGGCTCCCTGTAGGCTGGTGACTTATAAATTAAATTACCAAGTGCTTACTACTAACATTCCTTATACAAAATAGTATGGAAAAGGTTGTTGGTTAATACACACATAATAAAATATGCCTGGTTGTTACAATTCTTGTTCTATAACTGGTCATGTGGCCATAGTATATATGTATGTGACTTTCTTCTTCCATCACTTTTGTTTCTTCTTGCCCTTGTAGCTAGCATGTTGGTTGCCATTCTTTACTCAGTGGGATAATCTAATCCTTTATTCCTACAGGGTCTGAATCTTCGGTAGTCCTGTACTTAATTGGGTTGCTGTAGATTTCACTGACTTGGACTATCAGACGTGGAAGTACTAAAAGATGCACCCATGTATCTCCTGGGTTTCAGCCATAGTCTTTATGTTCTTATTGTGCAGCAGGAAACCAATTTCCCATTATTAATCATGACCAATCTCTTCAGCCAATGTAATTCACCCTTCCTTTGCTTGTTGGTTCAGTGGTATGAGGAGCTCCAAATGTCAGGTGAGAGCCTCAACTTCTAGTTTATAATGAGACTGGGTGGAAATAATTTCTTCCTTGGGAACAAAGACTTCTAGACTAGTAGAGCTGAAGGTTGTGGACACGAAGCGAAAACTCTGCAAGTGGATTATTAGATATAATAGTGAGAAAAGCCATTCGCATTCCTACCCCTTAATTCCTGGACCCATGTTTTCTACATAAGGGAGAAACATGCCATATATTCATCACTGGTTCAAAACATATGCTACATCCTGGGGGACAATATACCAACCCCACAGAATGTGACCTCCCAGTCGATAACAAAAGCCATTTCACCGTTTAATCAGGCCAGCAGCTCCTGAGTATTGGGGTGCATGCTAAGATCAGCAAATTTTCATGGCATGGTTTACTACTGTACTTTCCTTGTAATAAAATATGTCTCTTGGACAGAAGCATTGTTATGTGTGATAACATGATGGTGAATTAGGCATTCTATAAGCCCATAAATGGTGGTTTTGAAAAGGCATATCCATACCCATAATAGTAAGAACAAACGGTGGCTTCTCCATGACAGGAAAGGGTCGAATGTAATCAACTTGTTACCAAGTGGCTGGTTGATTTCCCGGCGCCAAGTTAAGAGCCTAATGTTGATCTCTGATTTGGTAGGCTGGGCACTCAGTAGCAGAGTGGCAGAACATTCTTGATTAAAAAAAAAAAAAAAAGTCCACATGCTTGAGTCTTGCTAGTCTTTAGCAGCAGGGTGTCTCATTGGATAAACCTAGCCACAAGCTAATACAAGAAACTGAAGGATGCAGACTGTAGGAGATTAATACTTTTGAGTAGAGCAGAGGATTGCCAGGGAGCAGTTCTGAAAGAAAATAGGCCTGGTTTTCTGAATGCAGAGTAAGGGAGAGAAAGTGGCTTCCCCATTTTCTCTGTTGGGTTACTAGGTAGATAGTAAGTCACCAAGCTGAGCACATAGAAGTTTGGGAATGTGTTGAGTTTAAGGTACCTGTGGGAGAGCTACCCAGGATGCGGTCTGCAGTTCAGGAGAGAAGCCTGTGATAAAGATATATAACTAGACATCAACAGAAAATAAACAGTCACTGAAATTATGGGAGGGAGGGAGTCCATTGAGGGTCCATGTAGGATGATCAGACACCAGAAACAAAGGTTAGCTATCACCAACATTTGAGTGAATAGTCATGCAAAAGAAGGCTGTGAGGAAGAAGTTAGAGTGATGTTTCAGAAACTAAGGGAGACAGGACCACCAAGAAAAAGGAAGTCATCAAAAAGATCAAACTTATCTGAGAAGTCAAGTAAAAT
Organism: Cacajao melanocephalus; assembly: GCA_963573385.1. Taxonomy (NCBI): domain Eukaryota; kingdom Metazoa; phylum Chordata; class Mammalia; order Primates; family Pitheciidae; genus Cacajao; species Cacajao melanocephalus. Next base: position 17,710 of record CAUYLG010026652.1, read on the forward strand.
AATCCCAAAAAGATTCAAGAGAATTGAGCAATGAGAGGCCACTGATGATCATTGCCTGGCTAAAATCGAAATGAATAACCTTAACCAAATCCTTGACTTTGCCTCTTTTCTTTACTTCTCAGAGCATCTGTCCTGAAAGTTTGATCAATTTGAGGGAAAATAACTTCCAATTCAAGGTTTAAGTGTACAACTCTGAGCGAGAACTGTGATGCTCTTGGTGGGGAGTCTGGGGCGGGTATGTAACAGGGAGAGGAGGGGATGGGGGCAAGGATCCCTCTCACCAATTTCTTTACTGCCTACTGGGGAATGGAAAAGGTCAAACAAGCAATTAATTCCCTGTTGCTCCTGGGAGCTGTGAGAATTGCAGTCCTGTTATTCTAGCAACAATTTTCTTCTTAGGAAGAGTGCATGGAAAGTACTTACTCCATCTTAGTGAAAAATGAAGATAATAACAATTTTTTTTGTTTTTTAAAAGAATTTTCAAAGCTCCAAATCCTACCACAATACCGTTATTTTTAAAATATTTTCTTGCCTATGTATACTTTGTACATGGTTGTAATCATAGCACATGATTTTTCTCCCAAATTAGAGTCATAACATAAAGAAAAAATGTTTAGAATTTTGAACCATCTCCTTGAAATCCTTAGAACTAGGAAAGCCTGCCTTTGAAAACTGAGAGTGTGTTAAATTCTTAGCCCATAGAAATCTGGAAGAAACTTTAGAGATGATCTTATCCAATCCTTTGTTTTAGAAATTATTTAATTGAGACCTAGAAAGGTAGAGTGGACTGACTCAAGGTCATGAAGTCCTTGATGGTAGGATCTTTTCTAGGACCTCGGTCTTCAGAGTCCAGTTTCCAGCATTGTTGCCACCATCACACCTCCATTTCCAGCAGTGGGTTTGTTTAATGCAATTGTGATCAAAGTGCCGTGTATTGCATGTACACCTCTTCTTGGAGATAGCAAAAATAGCCACAATAGTCTATAGCTTTTCCCTTTAAGAAATAGAATCTACTTACCCATCCTTTGAATCTTATGGCTTGCTTTGATGATAATATGATGGAAGTGATGTATAATTGTTAGCCTAAGCCTTAAGAAGGCTTACAGCTTCTTCCCTCACACTCTTAGAATCCTGGGATCCACCCAGGGCGAGCCTGCTGACTCACGAGTCATCAATGTTGCCCTGCCAAACACCAACTATGTGAGTGAGTCTGTCCTAGGTCATCCAGCCTCCAGCCAACCTGCCAGCAGAGATTCGTGGAGCCTGCCCAGACCAGAAGAACTGTTCCATCAACCTATAGAATCAAGAGTGAAAGAATTGGTTGTTTTAAAGCACTATGTTTTGAGGTGTGTGTGGTTTTTTTTTTTTACGTTGCAAAAGCCAACCGATGCACAAGTTTCTTCATTGCGCTGATAACCCACTACATTAGAGTAAATCATACTTCATGTCTCATAGTTTCTTGAATCAGGAGGTGAGGAAATATATTTTTTCATGCCTCAATTTTTGTTTTATTATTTTCATTTAGATATCTAAGTTTCAAAAGGCAATTTATAGAATAATGTTTTTGGACACGCAAGTCTATGTTCAGCTCTTTGCAAGCCATCTGCCTTGAAAAGAACGCTTGGTAGAGTCCTTTATTTTTACCAACAATCTCCCCTTCTCCTGCCCACATCTCAAGACATTCAACAAAGATCTGTACATATGGATCAAGGTGGGACTAAAAGGAGGAAGGAGGAGGAAGGCAGCTTCACTGTAAGTTAGGACACAGCAGTGATTTTTTTTTTATTAGTTTGAATCTAGCCCGAGGCTTTCTAAATAAACACTGCAGAAGTATCTCCCCAAGTGGTGCACTGAGGAAAACAAAACAGAATGCATATATTCCTGATCTGGAGCATGGCAGATGAACAGACTGGAAACTCCCACTCCTGTCAAAGGCTTTAGGGATTTATTACTCATAGCTCTTCATTTCCATGGTATCTTCAATTTGATGCAAACTAACTCTTGACAAAAACAAGCTTATAGAAAATGTCCATATTTGGTGGACTAAGTAATAATGTTCATGTACTTTCAACATCCAGTGATTCAATCTTGTAATCAAGTTTGGTATTTAGTTCAATGAGATTGTACCAAGTAATGAGCTTGGATGACATTTGAGCGTTGCAATGACATGTCTGCATTCTTTCCCAGAAAGAAGACGGAGGTCAAGGGATTATTGTCTTTTATAGATTGAGTCCCTCTAATCACACTCTAGTTAGTAGAGAGGTTTTCTTTTTATCATTTAAATACACTTCAAAGATAAATCTAAAGTGTTTAGACTATAAAGTTTGCAGTGAGCTGTTTCACCTCTTTCTTGGGTTCTGGTTCCACTTATCTTCTCTTTACTTCCATCAAGTTCCTCTAACAAGAAATAAGAAATGAAAAATGATGAGTATGTGAGGTGACACATATGCTAATGAGCTTGATTTAATCAGTTCACAATGTATACATACATCAAAACATTATGTTGTACACTGTAAATATATACTATTTTTATTTGTCAAGTACACCTTAATAAAGCTGAGGGAAGACAAAAAATAATAAATATTGTCTCTGTATCAAAAGAAGGAAGAAAATAGTCACACTCAATGACACAGAATCTAATTAATAATAATCGTTTAAGAGCCCTCTTGCCACACTCAAACTCTAAGCAGAGGTTCAGAAGACAAGAAAAAAAATCAACAAGTATCCACCTTTTAGGAAGCATCATTTATTCCACAGTTTATTGAGCACACGATCACATGCCAGACCAGGCACAATGCAAGATTATGAAGATTTAGAGGTGAACAAAAAAGATCCTTATCTCACTCTTAGGGAACAGTCGGTTTTTCCTTGCATCAACCTATTTTCCACAGTTCTTCCAGTTACATCGTTAGCTATAGGTCTGTACCAAAAGAAAAGTTGCCTAGTGATATAATTTCTTTACAAATAACAATAATTAATAATAAAAAAATAAAATAGCTAACAGTTATCTTGTTTTTACTAAGTGCCAAAAAGTGTTCATATATGTTCACTTTCATATACTAACTAATTTATCTTCAACAATCTTTTGAGTTACTATTATTCTTCCTTTTTGAAAAAACAGATAACGAGGCCAGCCACAGTGGCTTACACCTGTAATCCCAGCACTTTGAGGGGCTGAGGCGGGCAGATAACCTGAGGTCGGGAGTTCGAGACCAGCCTGACCAACATGGTGAAACACCGTCTTTACAAAAAATACCAAATCAGCTGGGCATGGTAGTGCACAGCTGTAATCTCAGCTACACCGGAGGCTGAGGCAGGAGAATAGCTTGAACCTGGGAGGCAGAGGTTGCAGTGAGCTGAGATTACACCATTGCACTCCAGCCTGGGCAACAAGAGCGAAACTCCGTCTCAAAAAAAAAAAAAAACAGGTAAGGAAACTGAGGCCCAGAGGTTAAGTAATTCACACAGCTTCAGACTATTAGCTATACTATTCTTACTAAGACAGAACACTCTAGACTGTTTTCATTTTTTAATAACAAGGGTTGGAAGAGAAGGGTATGTTTTTAACCATAAGTAAATTAATAAATTTCAATGTCAAAATAACCTGTTCTCTAAGCATTCAGTCTAACTGAGATTTAATAATCTAGACTGAATCTTTTCCACTTAAACAGATGCTCATAAAAGCCACATCCAAAGGAAAATAAATTGCAGAGTCTGTTGACTTTTCTTAAAAACTGTCCCTGACTTTCAGTCAGCCTCTCCAAATCTCTTTTCAAGCTTTCAGCCCGTAAGCCAGTACATCTGCTTCAATATTGAAGTGGGATGTTAGGTCCCTAATATTCCCAGAGGAAAACCAGGGGAATTTGGCCAAATGTTTACCAGGATTTCCTTGTAGGCATCTTCTTCCAAATATATGAAGATCCCCAGTTGGGGTGTTCTACAGAGGCTCAGATTCAATGATTTACTCCATTTGCCAGAACATGTATCAGATGAAACATTATGCCCCGTCTGTTGCATGTGCATGTGTGTACCTGAGCCAGGTGGGTAAATACTGAATGTTTTGCCTAAAGTTACTCTGGTCTCCTGCACTCCTCCATCTGATACCTAGGGCCAAGAGCATTCTTTAGGCAACAACCACCTACCTGATTTAATAAGCAAATCAGCATACCAACAGCACTTGCTTGCCTCAAAGACATGTAAGTATAATATCTCCCAAACTCTCCCAAAGATAATCTTTGAAAATAACAATGATGGCTAGCTGCGATGGCTCTTGCCTATAATCCCAGCTATTCAGGAGCCTGAGGTAAGAAGACGGCTTGAGTCCAGGAGTTCGAGGCTGCAGTGAGCTAAGATCATGCCCCTGCACTCCAGCCTGGGTGATAAAGTGAGACCCTGCCTCTAAAAAAATTTAAAAATTTTAAAAAAGATGATGTTGGTGATGATAGTGAAAGCTGACATTTATTGACCTCTTATGTCAGGTTTCACACTTCATGCTTTATAGCATTTACAGTCTTTTAAAATTTAAATTTCACAATAATCCTTTTTCCAAAGGACCTTTATTTTTTATAATTTCAACTTTTATCTTAGATACAGAAGGTACACGTGCAGGTTTGTTACATGGGTATATTGCATGATGCCGAGGTTTGGAGTATGAATGCTCGCATCACCCAGGTAGTGAGCACAGTATCTAATAGGTAGTTTTTCAGCCTATGTTCCTCTCCCTCTCACCTCACTCTAGTAGTCTACAGTGTCCTTTGTTCCCATCTTTGTTTTTCCCTCTGAACTTTGTATTGGCCTCCTGCTCCCCAAAGGGTACCCTGCTTCTGCTGGCTTAATGTCTCAGAACTTTGGTGTCACTGATCTCAGACACCACTTTGCCATCCACTATTCAGCCGGTGGTGGTCTTTTGGATGGTTTGCATGGAGTTGCTGCTGTCTGGGGCATCACTAAGATAGAAGTCCTCGCTATCTTCCAGCAGACAGCAATTGCTGGTGATCTCACCCTCCAGCTTGACCCTGATATTCAGCAGAGCCTCATACTCCTGGGCCTGGTGCTGTCTCTCTGCCCAGGTCTGTGCCAGCTCCAACTCCAGGTGCAGCAGGATCCTGTTGAGCTGCTCCATCTGCAGGGCATAGCCGGCCTCCACCTCTCTCAGGCTGCTCTGCAAGCTGGCCTTCAGATTTCTCATGGAGTCCAGGTCCATCTCCAAGGACTGGACTGTTCATCTTAGCTCCTTGAGCGTCATCTCAGCAGCTCCAACCTCGGCAGACTGCATGGTGACCACTGTGGTGCTCTCCTCAATCTGCTGAGACCAGTACTTGTCCAGCTCCTCTTGGTTCTTCCAAGCCAGCTCATCATACTGGGCCCGGATGTCTTCCATGATCTCAGCGAGGTCCTGAGATTTGGGGGCATCTACCTCCAAGGTCAACCCAGAGCTGGGAATCTGGGCTTGTAGGCCTTTTATTTCCGCTTCGTGGTTCTTCTTCATGAAGAGCAGCTCCTCCTTGAGAGCCTCGATCTTTGTCTCCAGCTGCAGTGGAGTGACAGTGGTGTCATCAATGACCTTGCAGAGCCCATGGATGTCACTCCATGGGATTGGCACATGACCATCTCTGTCTCATACTTGACTCTAAAGTCATCAGCAGCAAGATGGGCATTGTTGATCTGCTGAACGATGCAGGCATTGTCCACAGTATTTGTGAAGATCTGAGCCCTCAGGTCCCCGATGATCTTGAAGTAATGGTGCCAGTCTCTGACCTGGGGTCCCTTCTTCTCCAGGTGCTCCCAGATTTTGCTCTCCAGCTTCCAGTTCTCAGTCTCCAAGCTCCTTACTCTGTCCAGGTAGGAGGTCAGGAGATCGTTCAGGCTTTGCATGGTCTCCTTGATTGTGTGACAGATTTGGCTAAAAGCAAATGAAACTAACAGGGAGGGAAAAGATGGGGAAAGGAGGGGTCAATGAAGGGGAATGTTCTGACTATCTCTTGTTGCATACAAAACCATTAAGAGACTTCATGGCTTAAAAAGGCAACAATGATTTCATATGTCTGTGAATCTGAAATTTGGGCAAGTCTCAGTGGGGATGATTTGTCTTTGCTCCATGTGTTGCCATCTGGGGTGGCTTAAAATGGGCCAGGGAATCTACTTCCAAGATGGCTCACTCATGTAGCTGACAAGTTGATACCGGCTATTTGTTCCTCTTCACGTTGGCCTCTCCATGAGGTGGCTTGGGCTTCCTCACAGCATGGTGGCTGGGTTATGAGGGTGATAATCCCAAGGGACAAGAAGTGGAAGCTTCCAATGTCTTAAGGCCTAGCCTCAGAAATTTGCACATCACTTTGGTCATATTCAACTGGCTAAGCAGTCACAGATCCCAGATTCAAGGGAAAAGGATAAAGATTTCACCTTTTAGTTGTAGGAGTGTCAGAAAACATTGGAGCCATGCTTTAAAATTGCATAAGGACAGAGAAAGGAAAGACTGAGAACGTGAAAAAGAAACTTTGCCTATTTTGCTAAGGCCAGTTCAACCAGGAAGAAAGCAAACACTCCTTCCTTGGCTAGTCAAGAAAAACCATTCCAAGTGGAGTTAGCACCCTTTCTAAGGTCTTGTCACAAAAACGGGAAACATGGGGAATTTTCCCTAAATACTTAAATGGAAAGAAAGTGCTTTCAGATGTCACTCTTATTTCCCAAAATACTTTCTTCTTCTTCACAAATATTGAATGTGCCTACATGCCAAGCACTGTACTAGATGTAGGGGGAATCAAGATGAATAAGACAAAGTCTTTGTCCTCAAATATGAATAGTTAGTGTAAATAATCATTAGAGTCATGCTACACACACATAAAGCTATTTTGGACGCCCAGAGAAGTGACAGATTAGTGGGTGGATCAGCTCAAATCCCACTTTCCTTAGGCCATAGATCCCTCATACCAGTTCGGGTATCCTGATCTATGCTGTGACAACTTCTTGTATCACAGTACTTTATTATATATTTGTGGGACTATTTGATCAGCATCTCTTTTCCATTCAGGATCATAGAATCCTCTTGAATATTGGGCCAACTTTAGTGATTCACTTCTAATGAAAGATACACAGAACTGACTCTATGTGACTTCAGAGGTTAGGTTACCAAAGTTTCTGCCTGGCTCTCTTCCTACCTATATACACCTTGGAGCTCTGGTGCTGCCATGCAGGAGAGACCACACTGAGAGAGGAGAGAGTCGGGGGAGGGAAGGAGAGAGAGAGAGAGAGAGAAAGGGAAGAGCTTGAGAAGCCCCAGCTATATTATCTTCAGCTGTTGGAGTCTTCCCAGCATCAACCAACAGATGTGTGAGTGAACAAGCGTTAGATGATTCCAGCCCCCAGCCTTCAAGCTGCCTTAGCTGATGCAGCGTGGAGCAGAGATAAGCCTTCTCTGTGTTTGTGTCCTATCTGAATTCTTGACCAAAAGAATCCATAAACATAATAAATGGTTGTTTTATGTGACTAGGTTTTGAAGCAAGTTGTTATGCAACCATAGTAATTAGAACAGAGAAAAAAGCAAAATTCAGACTTAGAGGCACTTTACATGAATGAGGGGAAGTTTGTACTTTCCCCTAGGGCTATGTAGAGAATGGAGAGATTTTAGCCAGAAGAAAGGGACAGCTCAATTTGAGTTTTAGAAAATAACTCTGCCTGGGAACAATGGCTCATGTCTGTAATCCCAAAACTTTGGGAGGCCAAGGCAGGAGGATCACTTGAGCCCAGAAGGGCAAGACCAGCCTAGGCAAATTAGTGAGACCTCGTTTGTACAAAAAAAAGTTTTCTTAATTAGCCAGGTGTGGTGGTGCATGCCGGTAGTCCCAGCTACTTGGGAGGCTGAGGTGGGAAGATTGCTTGAGTCCAGAAGGTTGGGGGTGCAGTGAGCCATGATCGCACCACTGCAGTCTAGCCTGGGTGACAGAACAAGAACTTGTCTCAAAAAAAGAAAATGAGAAAATAACTCTGGCTACATGCAATGGGACTCTCATGGGATATAGCATAGGATATGGATAAAGATTAGCACTTCGAGTCAGAATGATGAGGGTCAAGTTCCAGTTTGCTACTGTGTAATCAATCACATAGTCAGTTAACCTCTTTAAACCTTGGTTTTATCATCTATTATTAGGAGTAACAATACTCCCCTCTCAGTGAAGAATGTAAAGACAACCCAGATGTGGTCACTGAACATGTATCATTTCAAGCCCACTTTTCTACTTTCAATTAAACTGGCTGTTGGGGGAAGTTGGTCACGTGAGAATTTGAAATGATGGTTGAGATAATAGTATCTCTTCATCACAAATAATGCCAATAAAGACTAACTCTCTGATTCTAAGTGGCTTGTTCAAGTTAAATTACTTAGAAATATACTTAACAATTACATCACGTCACTTCAGGACCAAGAATCATGGTTTTCCACTGATAATAAGATAGGATGTCTTATGATGACTAAATTACGATGTAAAATTTTCAGTTCCAAGAGTTAACTCTTTCCCAACACTGGATGATTTTCTTCACTCGTTAAAAAACTAGTCATTTATATATCGCAAGCATATTTTTAAATCACCTCCAAGTACTACATCTGAATATGATGAAATATTTTCAGAGAGGAATATGACCAAAGAATAGATCAACAATATATTTAATGCTGTTTCCCAAGCGAAAACATTCATCCCTCTAAATTTTTCTGATATGTGATTCAGCTTAGCATCTGACAAAACATTAATTTTTAGGTAAAATCTCTTCATAATTTTTGGTCTATCTTTAATTCAGTATCCAAAACTGGTAAATGCAACAAACACATGACGTCATTTCTGCATCTCAAGATTGTGATTTAGGACCTTCTAAATGAGTACAAAAGGAGGAAGAAGGAGCAGCAGACAAATATGGGATTTTGCTTAAAACTCAAGCTATTAAACATGCAGCGAGATAGAGATATGGCAAGGAAAGGTTACAAATGTCATCAGTTTCTCTGTTAAGAAACTATTGTCAGTATTTCATTAGTAATAATTATGCATTTTTCATTTTACAAATAGAAATGAATCTTTTAATTAAAAAATTGTTGGTCCTAGTATGTCATTATTGCATTCGATCCCTAATGTTTGAGAAAAACTATGCAGATGGTGATGACATAGGCAGTGGGTTAGATTGCTCCAAAATAGTGTTAATGAGAAGCAAAGAGAACCAAGGAAAGATCCCAGGGAACACCCACATGAACGAAACAAAGAATCAGCAAAGGAAACTGAGAGAGAGGCCAGCGATGTAGGAGGAAATACAGGAGAAAGTGTTCTCATGGGATCAAGGAGAAGAAAGAGTTTAAGGAAGCTTTGCTAGTCACAGAGAGGGATCAACATCAAATGTTTCACAAGTCACAGGAAATGAGCTGAGAAGGCTTACCAAAATGAGAGCATCACTGAACTCAAGAAGAGCAGTTTCAGCAATGTGGTGTGGCTGGAAACCCTTTTGCTTGAATTGAGGTGTGAGAGGGAATAATACAATAGAAACAGTGAGTGTGGAATACCTTTTCTAGATTCTTGGCTAAAAATGGAAGGTGAAAAATGGGATATTAGCCAAAAAGATAAACAGTGAAGAGAGAGAACAAAAATAAATTAATAGTGTTTAAATACTGACTAAAATCATTTAATATACAGGGAGTGTTTTAAATAGAGCAAAGATTTGAAGAGCAGGGATAGGATCCAGATCTTGATACAGAGAATGACGTCAGAAAGGAAATTTATTTTACAGTGATGCTATGGTTTGGATGTGGTCTGTTGCCCCCACCTAAACTCATGTTGAAATTAGATCCCCAGTTGTGGTGATGATGGGAGATGGGGCCTAGTGAGAGGTATTTGGGTCATATGGCTAGATCCCTCATGGCTTGATACTGTTCTCCTGGTAGTGAGTTCTCACTAATGCAAAACTAGATTACTTCTTGAGGGAATAGATTAGTTCCTGAGAGAGCAAGTTGTTATAAAGCAATGTTTTTCCTCCTGACTGGGCCTCTTTACCTCCTCCACCATGTTGTAATGCAGCACAAAAGCCCTCACCAGAAGCCAGGGCCATGTCCTTGAACTTCTCGGCCTGCAGAACTATGAGCTAAATAAATCTCTTTTTTATAGTAAATTACCCAATCTCAGGTATTCTTTTACACCAACACAAAATAAACTGAGGCAAATGATGGGGAAAAGAGTAAGAAAGAATGATTAGAGCCAGGCGCAGTGGCTCATGCCTGTAATCCCAGCACTTTGGGAGGCCAAGGCGGGCAGATCACGACGTCAGGAGATCAAGACCATTCTGGCTAACACAGTGAAACCCCATCTCTACTAAAAATACAAGAAATTAGCCGGGCATGGTGACACACACCTGTAGTCCCAGCTACTTGGGAGGATGAGGCCAGAGAATCACTTGAACATGGGAGGCTGACATTGCAGTGAGCCGAGATCGCGCCACTGCACTCCAGCCTAGGTGACAGAGTGAGACACCATCTCAAAAAAAAAAAAGAAAGAAAGAAAGAATGATTAGAAAGGCAGTTAAAAAAAAAAAAGCTGCAATCAGTGTGATCAATGAAACAATACTGGCCATGAGTTGATAATTATCAAAGCTGGATAATACATACATGAGGGTTCATTATACCATCTCCTCTAATTTTGTGTATGTTTAAAAGTTTCCACAATAAAAATGTTGAAAAAACATTGACAAAAAACCCCGGAGTAAAAAACTGCTGTTACTCGGGGGATCTCTTATGTTTCTGCTGTGAAGTAAGAGGAAAAGTTATCTGCTGAGAGCTAAGGTTGTGAGTTGAAGGTTTAATAAGAGTGGTGAAAATTTGAAATCACTGCTGTGGGAGAAAGACTTGATGACCCAGCTGAGGTAAGAGGTCTTGCATTTCCAGTTGCAAATATTTGTGTGTTGTAAGATTTTCTCTAGGAGCTCTCAAGAGTACAAGTGTGAGAACTGTTAGGGAGGTCCATAATTTGTTTTTGATGGGCTGGTTGAACTGTAGATTAAGGGAAGCGTCAATAAGAAAGATTTAATGTGATGGAGCATGCTGCTTCCCCCCTCATGAAAAAGCTATTGTGGTTTTTGTTTGTTTATTTCTTTGTTTTTTAAGTAGGAGTTTAGTATAGTAGTCTTGAAGTTTTGAGTTAGATTCTGACAGGAAAGAGAGGAAAACTAACTTGGGAGGTAAGATAGTTTTCCTTTAAAAAATATTATCTCATGTATTATCTTATGATATTGATCATAACTATTTACAAGGAAATTGAATGATAGTAAAATAAAAAAATTCAAATGCGCTTTCAGAAATATTTGTAGATTTTAGACCAAATATGATTTTAAGTACTTATAAATTATTTATCCTAAAAAACGAGTATCTATCTAGAGGAAAAAACCATTTCAGATATTGACCTCCAAATCTGGCAATCTTTCTGGTATTTCCACTGATGGCTTTATTTCCCATTCTAGATTTCAAACTATTATTCTAACTCAGATTGACTGATGATTTTATTTTCCATAAGTTATTGGGGTACAGGTGGTATTTGGTTACATGAGTAAGTTTTTTAGTGGTGATTTGTGAGATTTTGGTGCACCCATCACCCGAGCAGTATACACCGCACCATATTTGTAGTCTTTTATCCCTCATGCCCCTCCCACACTTCCCCCCAAGTCCCCAAAGTCCATTGTATCATTCTTATGCCTGTGCATCCTCATAGCTTAGCTGTCACATATCAGTGAAAACATACAATGTTTGGTTTTCCATTCCTGAGTTACTTCACTTAGAATAATAGTCTCCAGTTTCATCCAGGTCGTTGCAAATGCTGTTAATTCATTTTTTTTAATGGCGAGTAGTATTCCATCACATATATATACACCACAGTTTCTTAATCCACTTATTGATTGACGGGCATTTGGATTGGTTCCACGACTCTGCAACTGTGAATTGCGCTGCTATAAACATGCATGTACAAGTATCTTTTTCAAATAATAACTTCTTTTCCTCTGGGTATATACCAAGTAGTGGGATTGCTGGATCAAATGGTAGTTCTACTTTTAGTTCTTTAAGGAATCTCTACACTGTTTTCCATAGTGGCTGTACTAGTTTACATTGCCACCAGCAGTGTAGAAGTGTTCTGTGATCGCTGCATCCACACCAACATCTACTGTTTTTGACTCTTTGATTATGGCCATTCTTGCAGGAGTAAGGTGGTATCGCATTGTGGTTTTGCTTTGCATTTCCTTGATCATTAGTGATGTTAAGCATTTTTTCATGTTTGTTGGCCATTTGTATATCATCTTTTGAGAATTGTCTATTCATGCCCTTAGCCCACTTTTTCATGAGATTGTTTTTTTCTTACTGGTTTGTTTGAGTTTGTGGTAGATTCTGAATATTAGCCCTTTGTCAGACGTATAGACTGTGAAGATTTTCTCCCACTCTGTGGGTTGTCTGTTTACTCTGCTGACTGTTCCTTTTGACATGCAAAAGCGCTTTAGTTTAATTAGGTCCCAGCTATTTATCTTTGTTTTTATTACATTTGCTTTTGGGTTTTTGGTCATGAAATCCTTGCCTAAGCCAATGTCTAAAAGGGATTTTCCAATGTTATTGTCTAGAATTTTTATAGTTTCAGGTCTTAGGTTTAAGCCCTTAATCCATTTTGCTTATTTAGATTTAAATGTACTGTTAATGAAGATTAATTGTTGTACATCTTCCACATTCTACCAATATCCTCTTAGCCTAAGAATCTTTTGAAGCAGAATGACATACACTCCTTTTGGGACCAGTGACCACTGACAAAATCTCAATTTTCTGTGTATCCACCCCGCTCCAACTGTTTACATTTTGTAAACTGGATCCTGAGATTTAAATATTGTGGGCAGTTGGTTACTAATAACCAACATTGCGAAATACCATAATGCTTCATTAAACAAAGCTATAAGATGAGGTTAATATAACTAGGGAATAAGGAAGCCTGTGCTATGAGCAAAATGAGGGTTAGTGGAAATCATGGTGCACCGTAACTAGTTTGCTTGTATGTAAATTTATTTGTTTATATTGTTTCAATATGGGCTTAATTGTATTCTTAAAATGACAGAGTTGTCAGCAATTTCCAGTTTGCACTGTAGATTTTTGGAGGGTGAGACATCTGTGAAATTCTCTATAGTGAAAGCCAGAAGCTTATAAAATGACATGATTTCATTGCAGTTCAGATAATTAGGGACTAGAAAAGTCAAGCCAACCCTCCCATTCATGACAACTAACGAAGCTGGACAAAATATAAAAACCATCTTAATAAAGGCATCATAAAAATAAAAAAAAAAAAAAAAAAAAAAGAGTGAAAAA
>CAUYLG010026653.1:0-31800 GCA_963573385.1 Cacajao melanocephalus
AAAAAAAAAAAAAAAAAAAAAAAAAAAAAAAAAAGCTATTCCATTAATGATAGCTCCCCATTCTTTCAGAGATGAATCAAGGGCATTTCAGCAACCTATAATTCTTCTAATTTTTTTTATTGAAGTGCAGCATACATAGAAAAAATGTACGTGCCTGATTGAGGTTCTGAGCTCAAAAATTGGTTATAATTTATAAAACTAGCATTAACCTGGGAAAAACAATTTAATTTGCTTCCACAATCTTCACCTTGGCCATTCTGCTACCTCTTCCCGTCACAATTCACCATGCCATGTGTGACATACCCAGGAACTATTTTCAAGAAAAGAGATCCTCAAAATGATCCTTATTTTTTAAAATTATAAAAGGAAAGTGACAAAGTACCCATAAATGTTAGACGAACAAAGAACCTTGATTTCCTAGGAAAAGATCTTTATTATCAAGGAGGCTACCTTAGTAACATATCGAGATGCTTTACTTGCATCTACATCCTCTCTCCTGACAGTAACTGTCACTCTCCAAATATTTGCAAAATACCAATTGCCAGAAATTTCTGGCTACCGTCCTGTTGACTGTAGCTATTTTTAAGGAAGGCAGGCACAGAAACCTTATTTAAACAATCACCTCCCTACTTCACCTACTTCTAACAAGCGTCCTGACTTCCGGAAGTCGGGAAGACTGGATATGACTGAGGGTTCTCCAAGGTAGAGTTAGACTGCAGGTGCAAATAAGATTGAGCATGTTGCCTATAACAGAACAACTCAGTCTGCTGAGAGGATAACAGGGAAGCTTCTCAAGGCAAGCTTTGACCCTCTCTATCCAAATAGAGCCAAAGATCCACAAAGTGAACAATAAATATTCTGAATGTGAGCCTGTTTCTAAACATTTCTTACAAAAAGAATGTGTGTAATAGAGACTCTAGGTTACAGCAAAGGGCTCCTCACACTTATCAATAATCGAGATGCTTGGACCTTGGTCACACAACAGCATCCTGGGGAGTGAATTGATAACAGGGGTTTATTGTGAGTATTTTCTCTGTATAACATTTGCTGTTTAAGTTTTGAATCAACTAGTGAGGTGTCACTAAAGCACAACATCAAGATGCAATAATTCTGGTCTGACACAAATCCTAAGATGTAGTCCCTTAATACTTTTATAGCACAGCACAAATATTTTTTGATGACAAGATGCCTACCTGTCATGTAGAGTAAGGAAGCCTTCGCTGGTAGCTAAGTGGGCAATGAGAGCAGTGTTGATTAAAGTCAATATTCCAGGTGCTTTCTGGGTGCTGAAGATTGTTTTGTCTGACCCCTCCAAATTGCATGTCGAAATTTGAGCCCCAGTGTTGGGGCTGGGGCTTAGTGGGAGGTGTTTGGATCCTGGGAGCAGATTGCTCATGAATAGATTACTGCCCTCCTTTGTGGGGGGTGTGACTGAGTTCTCATTAGAGCTACTTTGAGAACTGGCTGTTAAAAGGAGCCTGGAACTCCCCTCCTTGCTCTCTCTTGCTTCCTCTCTTGCCAGGTGACCTCTGTACACATGGGTTTCCCTTTGCCTTCCACCCTGAGTGGAAGCAGGCTGGTGGCCTCACCAGAAGCAGACGCTGGCAGCATGCTTCTTGCACAGACTGCAAAACCATGAGCCAAATGAGACTCTCTTCTTTATAAATGACCCAGCCTCTGGTATTTCTTTTCTAGAAATGCAAACAAAGACACTGGATTTTCATAATCAGAATCCACTGTGAACGTGCACAGAGCCGAGAGGAGCACTGGCAATAATCAGAGAACTGTGTTATTGACGGCGCTTTGGTATTGTATGTCTTATATTTTTCATATTTCATATTTGTGCTTCTTCAGTACAGATCACAAGCCCACCTCCTTCACTGGGATGCTAAATATATTGCTGTACCTTCTTCACTGGGGTGTGATCTCCCTCCCTCCTGGGTGTAATGGGCTGAATTCTGTCTCTCCTCCACATCCCTAAATTCAAATGTTGAAGCCCTAACCCCTGGTACCTCAAAATATGACCGTATTTGGAGATAAGGCCTTTGAAAAGGTGATGAAGGTAAAAATGATGCCTCTGGTGTGGGCCTTAATTTGTTCCAGCAGCCTGAGCAAACTCATACACTGGAGTTTCATTCCTGGAGAGAATAAGCAGAGACTTTCACCTTGACCCCTCATTAAAATTACCCTGATGCTCTTCAGCGAGCCTGAGCCTTTTCTCCTGAACTCATTTCAAGACTAAATTCCACTTTTCAGGAGTGCTGAAGCTCGCCTCAAGGACCTTATGACTCAGGTTTTCCATTTACCAGCTTTCCTTGATGTGACCCTGTTCCCCAGCCTCTCCCCAACTTCCTTTTGCCGTCTTTCTCCACTCTTCACTTTCTTTCTGCTGTACCTCTCATTCCTATTTGTGGCTGAATTTTTTAGTTTGATTATAAAGACACATTTTAACTGGTAACCAAATGGTCTAAAATAATGTTTTTATACATTGTGAATCTTTAGCTTTCCATAAACGGCATTTTCTCTTCATGGATTCATGAATATTGTTAACTAATTTTGTTCATGGCTTTCGGTTACCTCTCTTGCGGCCAGATTCAGAGTCATAAATGTCTCCACTCTCCTCTTCCAAAGTCCCAGAGGTTGACGCTGTGTAGAAATGACAGCCCCTTTCTTCTCCAGGCTGAGAATGGCCTCTGCCTGTGCCAAGCCCTCCGATCTACGGTGCACCTCACGAGCCACCTAAGGTTCTCCAGCAGAGCTTTCCTTCCCACGCACAGCCCACTGCTACCTTCCCCTCAACACACATTTGACCTCTGCATCAATCGTGCAACGTAAGCGTGTGCATCCAGAATAACCCTATTCCTAGAACGTATACCAAAAACTGCTGTGATGTGCCCAAGTTTGCACCACCAAAGGGTGGCTGAACCTGGCGTTCATCCCAGGTCAAACTTCAAAAATACCAATCTGTTCTCTGCGTGTATGTGCCTCACCTTTTCGTTAGCAGTGCCCATCGAGCCCTAAGGAAGTGTAGGATTTTTGTTAATGATTTAAGAGAAACACTTATCCTTCACTCCAAAATCAAATGTGATGTCTTTCTTCACATTGTTCCCCTCCATTCTATCACAAAATAGCTGAGAAAGCTGAAAGCAGCCCAAGCATCTGGCGGCTATAGATACCTGCCTATAACACAGGAATCCTAGCAGGTGCAGTGGGACAGAAGTCATATTTCAGAATTAAGTTTCTGGGCATCACTTTTTATATCAAAGGTTAAAAAGAACTAACCTGGTTGAGATCTGCATGGAAAAGCAGCCTAGTTCTCTCTTTCCATAATGCTTTGAAGAGTTAAGACACGTAAAATAAATACATTAACATTTCTTCAAGCCTCCAGGCACCAATGACTGTGGAGAAATGATTACTTTTTGAGATCCTCAAAGGATTTTAAAATTTGAAAATTATTCCTAAGAAGTCACTTTAGAACGGATACACGGTTAAACCTTGATTTGTTATGGATCATTGACCTAAGATCTGTCTTTCCAGATGGAGATAGCATAGCTCATTCAGGATCTGTGATAAGGGCACACCACCAAGGCGTGGTGGTGCTATGGGAAGGTAGGGGGGACATGGACTCTGGAGTCAGATCTGCCCATGTTCTCATCAGGCACAGCCACTCACACACTATGTGACCTTGGGCAAGCTACAATCTCTTTCAGTTTCCGCTTCTGTGAAGTAGGGATAAGAGTATCACTGACTTCATAGAGCTAATCATTGCTGCCGTGGTGCCTGGCACCAACTTTAGTGCTGCACATCTTTGTTTAATGAAATAAATACAAACATACAGCTTCTCTGAGTTTGACTATTTTAAATACTTCATATGAATGGAATCACGCAGTTATCATCCTCTGTGCCTGGCTTATTTCACTTCGTACCATGTCTTCAAGGTTCACCCATGTTGTGGCAATCAATAGAATCTCCTTCTTTTCTAAGGCTAAAATAATATTGCATCGTATGCGTACAACACATTTTCCAAAGGTATCTAAAAAATAGTCATGAGCAGAATGGTGGTTGCCAGGGGCTGAGGGAAGGAGAAAGTGAGAAGTTGTCACTTGATGAGTATGATGCTTCAGTTATGCCAGATACGTGAGTTCTTGAGATTTGCGGTATAACATAGTATAATGATATGGTATTCTGCACTTCAAAATGTGTTAAGAGTTCTCATATTAAGTGCCCCTACCATGCAGAAACAAAACAAAACACCACAAAATAACACAAGAAAATTTTTGAAAGTGATAAATACATTCAGTTCCTTGATAGTGGTGATGGTATCATAGGTATGTATGTGTGTGAATGTGTGTGTGTGTGTGTATATATATATATATACACACACACATATATATACACACATATATATACACACATATATACACACACATATATATATATATGTGGTATGTGTTATATGTGCATGTGTGTGTGTATATCCAAATTCATGAAAATATATACATTAAATATGTGTAAGTTTTTATATTCATTATACCTCAATAAAACTTGAAAACATATGGCAGTAACAATATGAAAAGAAAGTAGAGTGAGATTAAGGAGAGCCACTTTCTAGTCTCAGCTTTTTGGGAAGCAAATGGAGTAGCTTGCATATAGGTCACAGCATTCTTTGTACCTCACTTATCTAGCAAATGAGGAACTTGAACCAGAAAGTGTTGATAATTTCTTTCTCCTCATCAAAAGAGGTGATGCCAATGACTGTAATGGATGGTGTGGCAGGAACTTTTAAATGGCATGTCTAAAATATTGCAAGAGGTTAATCAGCCCACACACTTTCTGATGAGATGAAATTTGGATGGAGAGCTGAGGACTAATAAAACACAAGTGGATATAGAGAAGAAATGACATTAAACTGAGATGTAGTTACTTATTTTTCTTGGCTTCCTGGTGAAATCCCATAAATAAAGAAAGAAATGGTTGTGGCAGAAGTAACTTCAGCTGCCTTATTGAGCACCAAATGTCTTTGCCATCCATCAAAGACAGGGCAGGCTCATCTAGAGCCTGATGGATTGAGTCTTCCTGGTAGTAATTTCTGCTTTTGGAGAAATGAGAATATCCTGTGTCTGCTTTTATCCCTAGCATTCAATTATAACCCCATAACTCATTTGAACATACTAGAAGTGTGCTTCTGGTGAGGCAGGTATACAAGGAAGGGAAGGACTAGACTGACCCATCAGATGGCAAATGAAATCCAACTCAAAGGAAATATAGGGGTATGGTGGAGATTTGCTTCCTTTAGCCTTTCCTTTAGCACTGAGTTAGGAAGTACACTAGGCTTTAGAGGTGTCCAACCCTCTGCCCTCTCCTATACTTACAGTCCAATGGAAGATGTGTAACCATGGCCTGGGGTAAGTGCTAGGATCGGAGGAAGAGAGGCACTCGATTCTATATCACATTGAGATTTCAATCTATCATCTGTTCTCTCTCAGTGAGAAACTCTGGTCCTTAAAAATAAGAACGAATGAAAACCCCTTCAAGCGAAAAGGTCATAAAAGTGAAGGTCATGCTCAACGTGGAAAAGCCATCAGGTGACAATGCCCATTCCCGGGGCATGTATCTAAAGGCACCATCATCTTTTTCCACTTTACTGTTTCTAGCAAAGCCTTTGCATGAGGAGAAACATTTCTCCTGAAGTCACACAGTGACAAAAGGTAGTTTCATGTCCACTACATAAAAACTGAATTTCCACCACTCCTGGCTTTTAGCAATGTCAAACCTTACCTCTGTGTTCTTAAAGGGGAGGCTGTGCACAGACCACTTTTGATAAAAGAATAGTGGAGTTACCAATTAGAAGCGACTCCAAATCATCGCTGAAATGAAAAGTAAGTACTGCTGCTCCTCAAAATAAAGGCTATTTAAAAAAAAGACATAGAGAAAAATTGAATGCACATTACTAAGACTCCGAAAAAGCTATATATTGTACGATTCTACGAAAAAGCTGTATATTGTATGTCACTATGGGATATTCTGGAAAAAGGCAAACCCATAGAGACAGTAAGAGATCGGTGGTCACCAGTGGGCAGGAGGGAGGAAGGGATAAACAGGTGACGCACAGAGGATGTTTAGGGCAGTGAAACTAGTCTGTCTGTGCTCTCATGGCAGATACATGTCCTTACACATTTGTCCAAATGCATGGGATGTCCAACAGCAAGAGTGAATCCTAATGCAAACTGTGGACTTTGGTGATTATGCTGTGTCAATGTAAGTTCATGAATTGTGACAAATGTACCACTCCCATATAGGAAGTTGATCATGGAGAAATCTACGCATATGTGGGACCGAGAGGTTTTGGAAACGCTCTGTACTTTCTGCTTAGTTTTTCTGTGAATCTAAAATAAAATCTATAGAAAAAAATTTCAAGTAAATATCATGGTAGTTAATCCCAGTTTCTGTAGGAGATGGTAAAATACCTGATTAGTAAAACACAAAATTGTTCTGGTTTTAATCAGGAAATATGCTGAATTCTCTATTTTGTATTTGGATATAATTCCTCCTTAAGGGTATTATTATCTAAAAAAAATTATTGTTGCTTTGTTGCCATAAAAATACTTTTTCTTAATATCATGGCCTCTGATTTAATGCTGACTGAAAATGTATTAAGTGGTGAATGTTTCTGACGGCTAAGCAAGGTCTGAGGCCAGACGGAAGTGAGAAAGGGAATGAATTCCCTCCACAATAAAGGGAGCTATATCTAGAGGGGTGGGATAGGTGGAAGATCTAAGATTTGGCCTTATTGCTAAATAAGAGGCCCAGAGGACCAGCAAGCCACCAATTAAAGGTCATGAATTTAAAAAATACATGTATGCAAATTGTACTAACAGAACATTTTATTTTAGCACATTCTGAATGACTGGTAGGTAAAAGCAGCAGAAACTTTGCTTTTGGGAAGGCGCCAAATGATTCTCCCATTTGGGGCGCCCACCACAGCTGATCCAGTCCTTGCGCAGATACCTGCTTCACTGGTTATATAGGCTTCTTGGGCTGTTTCACTTTTAAATCCCAAGTTTTCAAACAACTTTAAGCCTCAAGCCCAACCTTAATTAAACCTCTGAAGAGCAAAAGACAATAAGCTTTAAAGATCCCCTGTTTGGCTCATAAAATCTCAGCACAACAAACCAGGAAATATTCAATTATTTCTAGGATGCCGTAAACATTTTACGGCTCAGTCCTACCATTCCTCTTAAGCCTCTTTACAGCAGGGATGTTTGGTCTGTATCACACCTCTCCTCCTCTCCCCTTGCATTTGATCTATTTTATGTACTTGAAGGCTGGGTTTGCTTTTCAATTTACACTCTCTCCCTTCACTCCAGTGCTTTTGGGAGGAGAGGCAGGGAGGGGAGAAAAACGCTCTTGGAAGCAGAGAGTAGCAGCCATGTTTGTGTTTCTCTTCCCAGCCTGCAAAGACATAGGAAACCCATCAGCTTCCTAAGTCATACACGAGGTGAGATTGGAATTAATGCAAGCTGCACCAATTTACAGATGGTGGCACCCAGTGCACCAGAAATGTTGCTCTAGAAGTGGCATTGCTCTCCACCCACTTCACACTCCAGCTGCCACATCTGCACCAAGTCCTCTGACTCTACATATCTTTGCTCCCCAGCCTGCAGTCTCCTGCTAGCTAGTCTTTCTTCGACACTTTGGACTAAGTTCATTCATTGCAGAGATTAATGGAAATCAAGCTTAATATTTAAGTAGCAAGACCAAGTCAAGCTTGCTGCTAAATTAGCCTAACTGACCTTGGCCTTGATTCTAATTGCTGGGCTACTGCTTTGTTCTCAAGTAAAAATGTCTAACATCTACGGGTCAGTTGATGTTTGCTGCTGTCCTAAACACTCTACGTATATTACCTCATTTAATCCTCATAAGAGCCCTACGGTGTGGTTGTTCTGTGATCCCCATTTTACAGGGACACTACTGGAAAAGGAGGGGTTAAACCATTTGCCCACGATGAGAGAGCCAGAGAGTGGAGAAACCAGGATTACAGGGCACGAAGCTGGACCCGAGATTGGCCACTGGGTGTTTTACCAGGTGGTACCTCTACGGTATACCAGTTCTGGTAACAGGGTCCTTGCTTCCTTCCAATTCCCTAACTTGAGTGCTTTTCTAAACTGTCTCAAGACCCCAAGCCTCCCTAAGGTTGGCCTCCTGCGTGACGTTTCTCTTTTGGGGACCAAGTTTTTGCCTTGAGTTTCACCCATTCATCCAGGGACTCATTGGCCCTGAGGCCAGCTCCCTTCATGTCTCATTCTCCAAACACCACATGCTCCTTGGTTTCATTATCGTATCTCCCACTGTTTGACGTCCCCAGGTGATGTGTTCAGCTTTCCTGCATAAACTTCATCCAAAGCCAAGATGAATTAGGATTGAATCGAAAAATGCCCCCATACAAGGAGAGCTTTCAGTTTACTGTTCTAAGAGATACACTGCATTTTTCTAGATGCCTAGATAGACCCTAAGGGACCCCCCAGACCCGTGCCAAGGAACCCGGGTGTCCCTGTACTGTCGGTATGGTACCCACCAGAATTCTGTAAGCTAGACTGGTCTCTGCCTTCTCCATGAACCTGACATCTTCCCACACAAGGGAGTCAACGGAGAAGTGCTCTATACCACGAGATGTCAACACAATGTGAAGAAGCTGTCTGTTTCAAATGAAATCTGCAGGAAACACGTAAACAATTCCCTCTTCTGCCCTTCTCGGTGACAGTCCTCACTGCTCGTCACGCGATGTCTGATAGAGTTCGGATATTTGTTCCCGCCTGAATGCCATGTTGGACTGTAATCCGCAATGCTGGAGGTGGGGGCTGGTGGGAGGTGCTAGGATCACAGGGGCGGAGCTCTCATGGCTTGCTGCTCTCTGTGTAATACAGAGTTCTCAGGCGATCTGGTCATTTTAAAAGTGTGCGCCACCTCCCTCCCCACTGTCTCTCTCTCGCCTTCTCTTGCTCCTGCTCCAGCTATGTGACATGTCTGCTCCCCCGTTGCCTTCTGCCACGATTGGAAGCTTCCTGAGGCCTCCTGAGAAGCTGAGCAGACGCCAGCACCATGCTTCCTGAAAAGCCTGCAGAACCCTGAGCCAATTAAACCTCTTTTCTTCATAAATTACCTAGTCTCAGGTATTTCTTTGTAGCTATGTGAGACAGGGAGAAGGTGCTACATAAATGTTACAGATATTTTTAAAGTGAAAACAAGCACGGTTTATAGAAACTGCAAGTTTATGAGACTTAGTTGGGCCTGAAGACCTGCATTCCAGGGTACAGAAAGACGCATGATTCTGGTTTAGATCTTTTGTTTCTGAAACTTTTTAAACTAAATTTTCCAGAACTGAGTTCTAAGAAGATTCCTTCCTTAGAGTCAGTCTATCTGTATCCCCACAAATAACGTCAGACAATCAGAGTCATAAGAGGGGACTGGGTGTGTGAAGAATTCTCTCTGGGAGGATTTGGGGCTCACAGAGAAAGGCCAAGCCCCAGCTCCTTGTGAAGGGGAGTGGTGTTGAAACAATTCTTCTCCCTGGAGCTGAGGAAGGAGAAGTCCACGGAGCTGGTGGTGACTGAATATCCCGGGGGTGTCTGCTCAGTCCCAGCTCGCTGAGCTACGGGGAAGAGCCACTGCTGGCGATGTGTCCACTGGGGAGAGGAAACATGAAGCTGCAGCCACAAAAAGAGGGCAGAGGACCCTCAGGCCCTGGTGTCATGGGGTCCAGGAGGTCATTCTGCCCACACACAGGCTCAGAACTGGGGCTCCCTGTGTCCTAGCAGGGGTCCCTGTAGGACAAAAAGCATGAGTTTCCTTGGGGAGAGCAATGCCTAGATGTGCCATTGGAACTGAATTCTCTCAGGAGGGCACACACCCTAAAGACCCAACATGATATGTATACATATAGGAGGTTTAAATGAAGGAGGTGTCTCACATGCTCATGGGAGCTGGCAAGTCCAAATTCTGCAGGGTGGGTCAGCAGACTGGAGATCCAGAGAAGAGCTGATTCTGCAGTTCAAGTCCAAAGGTCATCTGCTGCAGAATTCCCTCTTACTCCAGGGAGGTCAGTCTTTTGTTCTACTCTGACCTTCAACTGATTAGATGAGGCCCACCCAGATTAGGGAGAGCCATCTGCTTTACTCAAAGTTCATGGATTCAAGTGTTAGTCTCACCCAAAAGCACCCTCACAGAAATATCCACAATGATGTTCACCCACATACCTGAGCACCACGTCCCAGCCACGTGGACACATAAAGGTAACCATCACACATACACATACCCCAGCTAGGCTCACAAACAACATGGAAGCAGAAACTCACTACTGGCAAACTGCTAAGCAAACACCTCTTCCCTTTCCCTCTCCTTGCCCCAGCTGCAGGGCAGTGATCACAGAGAATCAGGAGGTGTAAAGAGAGGAGGCTACGTGTGCTCCAGGCCTCCAGGGTCCTAACTTTAATACTCTCGGCCTCCCGCTGGCTTCAGCCACGGCTGGGCAGACCATCCCACATAGCATGTCATTTCTACAGGAATCCATCCTGTAGATAGATAGATAGATTCCTATAGAAATGATAAATGTTTGCAGTGATGGATGCCCCAATTACCCTGATTTGCTCGTTGTATGCATGTATCAAAATATCACATGAACCTCATAAATATATACAATTATTATGTAACAATAAAATGCAATTAAACAATTGGAAACATCATTTATAAACAAGCAAGACTATGTCCCAAGAAATGTCACAGTTGTTTTAATGATGAAGGTGACTGAAAATGTGTGAACTTATTAGGTGTTCAAGGGAGCCCCTGTGCGGGAGGAGACGGCGTTCCCCAGTGCGGCATTAGCAAGGATGGGAAGGAAAACACATTTCCCATTTGTGTCCATATTCAGGGTTGCACGGTCAAACCCAATCATGCTCTTCTGGAATCCTAGCACTGTCCCCTGGCTCACACTCTGCCTAGTTTGCTTTGCAAAGTACATGTTTTGTCGCCTACCTTGACCTGTAATTCCAGTATTAGGCTAAATGCAGCCTATGCCTCGCTGCGAAGCCTGTGCCAGGACAGCTGAGGCTGCCATGGGTCCGTGTGTGGGCTGCCCCCAGAGCGCCCTGAGTCAGCTCCACAACACCCACAGTGGCCTCAGCTGCCTCACGGGCATTGTCACCATACCTGCACTTGACGTGGATACCAGAGAGTCAAGTAAATAATTAGAACAGCAGTCATAAGAGCAACAAAGCGAGGCGGTTGTACAAAGGGATACCCACAGGAAAGGGAGCATGTGACCATCAAGAGAAGGATCGTGGGGGTTCCAGGTGAGGGGAACATGGTGGCAGACATGGAGCTGCCAAGGTGTTTATTCCAAGGAGCTGGTCCTGGATGGGAACTGGGACCTCCAGGATTTCATCCCAGCTCGGTGGCTGATGATTTGTATAGACCTTGGGCAAATCACAAGTTGCTTCAGAAGTCTGTATGCCCTAACATTCTGCTAGCTTAAAAGTTCTAAAATATTCTTCAAAAATTATGTTCTCTTGCATGTACGTTTTATTTTTTGTCTTATTTTTAAATCTCAAAATTCTTTTAAGCTCTACTGTCATTAAAAAAAAAAAATCAGCCTAATTCACTGAGACCCAGACAATCTCCTCTCTTGACTTTATATAGAGTCTATGGCCACAGGTCCAGCTTGCTCTGGGTGAAGAAGGTAACTTTAAGAAAGGCTGTTAGGAAGCATTTATGATGTGGACTTTAAGTCCTCAAAGGAAGATTTAAAATATGGCCAAATTTTAGAATGATCCAAATGGAGTCTTTTCAAAAATACTATGGGTAAATAATGTGAAAAGCCTCCTTCTACAAACACTTAGAAATACTGGATAAAATTATAGCAAATAGGCCAGAAGTATGAAGGTAAAAGTACTTTAAAAAGAAAAAAAAAATAACTGAATCCCAGCTGGGCTCAGTGGCTCATGCCTGTAATCCCAGAACTTTGGGAGGCTGAGGCAGGCTCATCACTTGAGGCCATGAGTTCAAGACCAGCCTGGCAGACATGGTGAAACCCCATCTGTACTAAAAATACAAAAGTTAGCCAGGTGTGGTGGCAGGCACCTGTAATCCTAGCTACTAGGGAGGCTGAGGCAGGAGAATTACTTGAGTCCAGGAGGTCAAGGTTGCAGTGAGCTGAGATTGACCCTGTCTCAAAAAAATAAATTTAAAAAATCTGAATCTCTAGGACCTAAAACATTCAGCAGCTAGACTGAGCTGTGGCTGCTCAGGCCGCGGAGGTCACAGCATCCCATGGGAGGGATGGGGTGAGTGCTACATGAGGAGTCCACATAGGCAGGGAGCCCTGCAGGGTGCCTGGTCTGGACATCATGGGGACGTGGCATGTCACGGTTGCAGCAGGCTCCATCGGGTCTTGTGTAGACCCAGTGGAATCAGGTTTCCCACTACTGAGGAAGGGAGAAATCTGCAAAGGGAAAGATACTAAAACAAACTCTCTGAAAATGTTGGCTTATAATTGGAAGAGTCATTGAGCAGTGGTTTGTAGTTCTCCTTGAAGAGGTCCTTTACATCCTTTGTTAGTTGTATCCCTAGGTATTTTATTCTCTTTGTAGCGGTTGTGAATGGGAGTTCACTCTTGATTTGGCTCTCTGTTTGTCTGTTATTGGTATATAGGAATGCTTGTGATTTCTGCACATTGATTTTGTATTCCGAGACTTTGCTGAAGTTGCTTATCAGTTTCAGGAGATTTTGGGCTGAGACGATGGGGTCTTCTAAATACACAATCATGTCATCTGCAAATAGAGACAGTTTGACTTCCTCCTTTCCTAATTGAATACCCTTTATTTCTTTTTCTTCCCTGATTGCTCTGGCCAGAACTTCCAATACTATGTTGAATAGGAGTGGTGAGAGAGGGCATCCTTGTGTAGTGCCAGATTTCAAAGGGAATTTTTCCAGCTTTTACTCATTCAATATGATATTGGCTGTAGGTTTGTCACAAATAGCTCTTATCATTTCATGATACGTTCTGTGGATACCTAGTTTATTGAGAGTTTTTAGCATGAAGGGGAGGGCAGGGATGGACAACATGGGGAGAAATGCCAGATATAGTATGCACCTATGCAACAACCCTATGCAATGAGCCGCACAGGTACTCCAGAACCTAAAGTAAAAGTTTAAAAATAAATAAATAAATAAATAAGAATTGGAAGAGTCAGTGTGAACTCAGGGTTTTCAACATGTCTACAGATCAGTACAGATGAAAATGTGAATGTAAATGTGTACTGTGTGTATGTGTGTGTGTGTTTGTGCACACGTATGATGACCCATTCTCAAGCAGTACACCAAGTGCCCAGACCTTGACTTCTAAATATTCTCCACCGGAAGAAGTCAGGGCTCCTTGCACATATGACAGATCAAGGTTAGAGGAGAAAAGTAGAAGATGATATATTAGTCAGGGCTCTCTTAGAGGGACAGAACTAATAGGAGATACATATATATACTTACACACACACACATATATATAATTATATATATATATAATAAATTATTTTGTATATATAATTATATATGAGTTTATTACATATATAAATATTTTATTTTATATATATTAAATAAACTCTCATATATATATATATATATATATATATATATGAGTTTATTAAGAATTAACTTATATTATCACTAGGTCCCACAATAGGCTGTCTGCAAGCTGAAGAGCAAGGAGAGGCAGTCCAAGTTCCAAAACTGAAGAACTTAGAATCTGATGTTTGAGGGCAGGAAGCATGCAGCATGAAGAAAGATGTAGGCTGGGAGGCTAGGCCTGTTTCTCCTTTTCAGGTTTTGCTGCCTGCTTTATATTCTCTGGAAGCTGATTAGATTGTGCCCACCAGATTAAGGGTGGATCTGCCTTCCCCAGCCCACTGACTCCAATGTTAATCTCTTTTGGCAACACCCTCACAGACACACCCAGGATTAATACTCTATATCCTTCAATCCAACCAAGTTGACCCTCAGTATTAACAACCACAGACATGTCTTTTTACCATCTTCCAAAGCAAACGAAGTGAGCAAAGACATGAGGAGACGTGTCACAAGGCAGGAGTCTGCTTAAAGGAGTCTCCCACTGACCAAATTTCGAACAACTTGAGCATGAAAATAAATGGTAGTGTGAGTTTATGATTTATCAAATAAAACAGGAAACTATGAGCCTACATGAACATAATAAATTGAAAATTTGTAGAGAAATAAGATATTTTTATAGTTTCAAAGTCCCTCATCACAATGTGCTTCTTAATTATAAAGAGAATACAAGCAACTTTACAGTGGAGAATCTGGCACATCAGCCTTCATCAAGGGATCAAGGTGAACAGCATTCATAAAAGCCAAAAAACACGG
The DNA here is from genome assembly GCA_963573385.1 of Cacajao melanocephalus. NCBI lineage: Eukaryota > Metazoa > Chordata > Mammalia > Primates > Pitheciidae > Cacajao > Cacajao melanocephalus. Next base: position 14,425 of record CAUYLG010026653.1, read on the forward strand.
TGCCTCTCCTGCTAGGGTGCAGTGAAGTGAACACGAGTCACTTCTGCGATAGGGTTAGACCCGGGTGTGAATCTTGGATGGGAATTAGGAAAATGGCGTGCAAACCCTCACCGGGGGTACATTTTGTGAAATAACTGGCCTATGAGCTTCAAAAGTGTCAAAGGACATAAAAGTCAACGTGTCACTCACGGCCACTCACCTACTTCTCTGCATCCAGCTTTCTTCACCGTGGTGAGACGGTGCTGGACAATGAACTCCGGAGGCATCTGCTGCTCCTACTTCTCTGGGCTATCATCTCATGATGGCCCCACACTTGAACATTGAGACAGCAACTTCTCAGAGTCCTTAAAAATATACGGTGGATGGAAAGGGTCACGAAACTCTAAAACGTTTTCAACCCAGAAATATGAATTGATGAGTTGTCATGAGACTCTGACACAACTTGGTTCTATACAAACCTCCTGCCTGGTGCTATTTGTGTGTCAATCCCTTTTCCAGTCTGCAGGAGAGGCCTTTTTATTTTGAGGTATGCGTATCATAAACTCCCAGTAATACATGAATTTGGCTGGTAAAATAGGACCTAAGCAGATATTTAGGAAACAGTGCCAATTTGTTGACATTATTTTTAGATGAAGAAAAAACACAAGCAGAATTGTAAATTAGACATTTTGTGAAAGCAGAGACACCTTCTAAGAAATGCCGCCATGCCATACAAAGGCTATGATTTCCCCCAAACAACTGTTTAGCACATTAAATTGAACACCGAAAGAATAAGACTTTCCAATTAATCTTCCGAGTACATAGAAGATAACACTTTGATTTTTATCTGCCCTGCATTTTCAAGACAACACAAACCAATGCTCATTTAATTTGGTCTTGGCTTTGGAAGGGTAGATCAATATGATAAATAAATCACATTGACTTTATTGGTATTTGGCTGAATATTAATAGACTTATTTGGTCTCCTTCGTGCAGACCGTCAGTATACACCAAGCAGAATTCATTGGCGATAAGCTGTCAGGCAGTGGCCACGAGCTTATTTCACGTAAGGGCATTGAGTCAACACTTTCCCAAAGTTATTGTGAGCAGATAATGCTCAGGGTATTATTTGAGGATAAATGGCAGTACCAATTTCCAATATGTGAATGAAGCTTAAATAGGACCTCTTCCATTTAAATTGGCTCATCTTTCATTTTTCCATCTACACTAATGATTCCCAGCCTTTTTATCTGGCTGGTCACACTCAACAGGCACGGCTCACTATGGCAGGAACCCTCAATGGAGAGCGCATGGGCTGAGGGAGGGGGCATCCCTCAATAAGAAGGCTCTGACAACTCTGAACTAAGATGCCTGAGGCTGTTTGGATTTGTGTTTCATCCCTTTTTCTCCTCAGAGTCCCCTGAGAAGTGGCCCCCCCGACACTGCAGGGCTCTGTGGCAACGTGAGAGTAGTCTAATGCGTTCTCCAAATAACAGGCAGTCTGGAAGAGGAAGAGGGTGCTGCTCATCTTGTGCACTTTCGCTCAGCGTCTGCTCCAATCAAACGCTCAATCAAGTTTGCTGAATGAGTTGGTGAGAGGGAGTGGGAAAACAAAAATAAAGCCCCTGTAATGTCTGAACATCTACACCAAGACAAGGGCCTCCATCTACACGGCCCAGGTTTTCTTAGGCACTGCCTCTAAATGCATCGATCCTTCCCAGGTGAAGAAGCCACCCTCACTGACCCAGAAAGTTATTCTTGGTGTATTTGCCACATTTTCTAAGCAACCAACTCTGTTTAAGTATGGAGATGGATTGTGGTATCAATACCAGACTCACCCAACAAACATGTATGATGGCTTTTCCTATGTATGATTTTAAATTTCTAAAAGATGTAGTAATTACATATAACATGGACACACTGTTATTGGAATTCATTTTTTCCTTTGTCATCCGAGTAAGACAGGGATCATCGTATGTCAGAATCACAAACTCGGTTCAGAAAGGCTGGTCAGGTAAGACCAGTAGACACAATCTGAACATGTTACTTAGCACCTTTAAACCACGATTTCTTCATTTGTAAACTGAAAATAATTAAATATATAGAGAATGGGTTTATTAAATTTTAATAAAGCACCAAAAATTGGCTCTTAATCATTACTACCCCAAGAAATGGACTTTTGGTTCTTCCAGTAAACAACACTGGAATAAATACCACACTTTACCCATTCACCACAGCTAGCCACTCTCTTGTCTGTATTTCAGAGCTTGATACCCAGACATATGGAAAAATTAAAGGCAGGCAGGCAGGCCATGCCTTCTAAATGTGAAAGGGAGTAGGAAAAGTGCTGAGCTGAGCATCAGGGCACCGGAGTCCCAGGCTCTGTTCTGTTACCGTTGACCTCAGGCAAGTCACTCCTCCTCATAGCCTCATTTCCCCTGTCAGTGAAAAACATTCTTCCCTTAAAATCTTGGCGATCAAATGCAAATTATTCAGATAGGAATGGGCTTTCCAAAGCATGATTAAAAGGGATTCCTATAGCACTGTCCTGGCAGACACAGCCACGTCTGGAGGTGGGGAGAAAGCATGGGGTCAGAACGGTCGTCTGCAGAGAGATCTTGAAGTCTCAGGAAGGTATGGCATTCCTGGGTGGGGGGGCTCGCACCCACACGCAAGGGCTTGAAGGGTTCCAAAGCAGTCATCTCCCCACTTCCCAATGGCTGATGGAGGCACCTGATTCAGAGCGTTCTCACTGGGTTGAGGCAGTATGCCCCTTGGAAGAAGTAACTTTAACTATTGCATATGAATGTTTTCATCCCATTATCACCTAGCAGACAGAACACTACACAATGGAACAAAACAGGGGTGTTTTTGAGAAAGAAGAGGAGAGGTGAAGCATCCTGAGACACCGTCGGATGCATGGAGGACCAGCAGGTGAAGAATCCTCGGGAAAGTAACTGAGTCCTGACCTGGAGGAGAACTTTGTGTCAAGAGTTGAAGATGCCCCAGCATTTGGGTGAGGGGGCCATGAAATTGTTAGGAACTGTCCTTGTCAGACAGAAGAGGCAGATAAAGATCTCTATTGGGGAATACCTGTCTAGGACCCAACTCAAGTTCACTCTGCAGGCCTGAGCTTCTCAGACACCTTCCCCATTTTGCTTCTGGTCTCACGTGACCTTTAGTGTTATTTGCAATTTCATATGTGTGTCAGTCTAATCCCGCAATCTAGATGACACATTAAGGGGAATGGGGTCGATTCACATTTGCTTCCTGGCCAATGCCTTGCTTCCAATGCCTTGAGACTTGGCCTACGTGACATGACCAGATTCCCGGGGCCATCTCTGCAATGTGCAGAGTGGAATCAAAGACTTCCTCTGCCCAGCAGCTAAGATATAAGGCGGGCCAAAACCATCTACCTAAAGGGCTAGTTGTCTTTAGCCTCTAAAGTTCATTGAAACACTCTAACTTTTCATTTCTTTTCCACACTTGACCTTAAAAAGAGAGAGAGAAGAAGAGAGAGAAAGTGTGCATTCATCGCCCATTTCCACTAAGCTCTGCCCTAACGTATCAGCAGAAGGAGAGCCCAACACTACTGCATGAAACAGCAAAACAAGATTTATTCACTCGTAACTCCATTCCTATTATATCACTCGCCCAATATGTTTGTCTTACTGAACTATAACACAAGTAGGGAGTGAAAAACCCACAGAATATATAGCAAAGTGCCATTCATGACAATGTAAATTAAGTAAGCATAATTTACCAGTTCTAATAAAATCACTTTTATGTATGTGCCAGTCCTAATTCATTCTGACATGCTCTTAATTTCTGTTTTGTTATTTGTGAAATAGAAACCTGACAATTCACTAAATCACCTCAAGCAGTTCCTTTTAAAATCTATTCCATTTGCTGGACACAAATTATTTTTTATTTAAGCATTGCACTGGATTTCAGCAATTCAAAGTTTGCAATAAGGAATAAATAAGTCAGATGATTGCCTAATGACATAAACAAAAGGGGCTTCACCAAAAATATGACTCTGCCCTGACTGTCGTGTGCCTGAAATCCCACCATTTGTTCTTGTTTCCTTAGGTTAAAGAATTTAACAAGAAGGTCCTTGTACCTGGCAAGGTCCCTGTCAAAATCAGAACAATGAATCTTGGAAAATTTGAAGAGTGTTTATTTGCAAAGGGACTAATTACAAAGGCATGGACAGACTGTAGGGAAAGCAAAAGAGGCAGAAACCCAGGGCTAGCAGCTGTGGATCGGTTCTCAACCTCTCATGAAAGGACTGGATATTTTAGTAAAGGGGCACAGCTAGACCCACAGAGAGGGAGCCAATGGGATACACAGCCTGACCTCAGCCTCCTTCTACCTCTGATCTCTTTCCAAGGGCTTTTTATTCTTAGACTGATTAGCCCTGAACAAGTATCACAGGAAGCTAGAAAGGAAACACCTGCAGCAAAGGGACTGAAACAGGCCCAATGCCAGAGAGGGCAGGCCCTGCTGGGGAATTACAGGGCAAGACGCCTGAGGAATGATGAAAGGGAAACCTCACAGCACTATTTACAATAGCAAAGACTTGGAACCAAACCAAATGCCCATCAATGATAGACTGAAAATATGGTACATATACACCATGGAATACTATGCAGCCATAAAAAAGGATGAGTTCATGTCCTTTGCAGGGACATGTACCACCATGCCTGGCTAATTTTTGTATTTTTCGTAGAAACAGTGTCCCACCATGTTTGTCAGGCTGGTTTCAAATTCCTCACAAGTGATTCACCTCCCCCAGCCTCCCAAAGTGCTGGGATTACTGACATGAGCCACCACGCCATGCCTATGTGTGACTTTGATCCTGTCATCATGTTGCTATTTGCTTGTTCTGCACACTAGTTGATGGAGTTTCTTCATAGTGTCATTGATTGGTGTGTTTTGGATCGGTAGATGAAGCTGGAAGCCATCATTCTCAGCAAACTAACACAGAAACAGAAAATCGAACACCGCATGTTCACACTCATAAGTGGGAGTTGAACCATGAAGACACAGGGATGGGAACATCACATACTAGGGCCTGTCGTGGGGTGGGGGGTACAAGGGAAAGGAGAGCATAAGGACAAATACCCAATGCATGCACAGCTTAAAACCTAGATAAAGGGTTGATAGGTGCAGCAAACCACCATGGCCCATGTATACCTATGAAACAAACCTGCACGTTCTGCACATGTAACCCAGAACTTAAAGTAAAATAAAAAATAATAATAATAAAAGGGAAAGTTCACAGACTTCCAGGTGGAAAGAACCTCAGGTGGGAACCAGGAAGGCTGGTCTTTCCACCTGTCGTTCACATGTCAGGGCTTGTAAAAAGAGCACTGGTGGGAGAAGGCACCTGGATTCTGTATTTTCCTTCGGTTGTTTGCAGGGAATAAGTTAATTTTTATTTACTTGGTCCCTCCTAAGCAGGGTAGAAACCAAGTGCTCATTTTCCTTTATACTGCCTTTTATTGATAGCCATATTTTGCATGTAAATACATATGACATCACTTTCCTTCAGCCATACTTTAATCTCCTTAGGGCAAATCTTGTTGTACCTCTTCTATTCCCCAAAGAGTACAATTCTAGCAGAACTTCATCTCAGTAAATATTGGCTCATTGATTAAGGGGTTTAGAGCAAGTGTCATTCTAAGTAACAACAACAACAAAAACTACAAATCATTTTAAAGGAGAAGTAATGTTACTTTTTACCACATTGAATAAGGTAACCCATTATTAAGGAAAGTGACAGTTTAGAGAGTTTCTTTGCCTGCATTTTGAAGAGATAAGAGTTTAGGGGTTTCTATAGTTTTGGGGTTTAAAAATAATAATGTGTGGACTTTTTTTTGGTGTTCCAAAGAGAATGTTTAAAAAATCAAGAGACAACAGATGCTGGAGAGGTTGTGGAGAAACAGGAACACTTTTACACTGTTGGTGGGAGTGTAAATTAGTTCAACCATTGTGGAAGACAGTGTGGGGATTCCTCAAGGATCTACAACTAGAAATATCATTTGACTCAGCAATCCCATTACTGCATATATACCCAAAGGATTATAAATCATTCTATTATAAAGACACATGCACATGTATGCTCATTGTGGCACTGTTTACAATAGCAAAGACTTGGAACCAACCCAAATGCCCATCAATGATAGACTGGATAAAGAATACGTGGCACATATACACCATGGGGTACTATGCAGCCATAAAAAAGGATGAGTTCATGTCCTTTGCAGGGACATGGATGCATCTGGAAACCAGCATTCTCAGCAAATTGACACAAGAACAGAAAACCAAACACTGCATGTTCTCACTCATAAGTGGGTGTTGAACAATGAGAACACATGGATACAGGGAGGGGAACATCACACACCAGGGCCTGTCAGCGGGAGGAGAGCTAGGGGAGGAATAGCAGTGGGTGGAGGGATAGCATTAGGAGAAATATCTAATGTAGATGATGGAGTGATGAATGCAGCAAACCACCATGGCATGTGTATATCTATGTAACAAACCTGCACATTCTGCACATGTACCCCAGAACTTAAAGTATAATAATAATTTTAAAAAAGAAATTTATCATGACCTTTTCAATTTACCTCATCAAGTAAACTGAGCAGGCCCTGTGTAGTCTCAATTTGAGTATTCACTGGTTTTTCATAGCTGCTTCTTCAGAAGAAACAAAGGTAAGCCCCAGCCTAGCTTCTAGTCTATGAATCACAAATAAGGAGATTCTGAAGAATGAGGGAACATACTTGCTTGCAAAAAGGATTTAAAGCAACTGGTCTGAATGATGAGATTATACTGCAATTTTTAACACAAGGGAATTTAGTCAAGCAATGAAGAATAAAGTTTTATAATCAGCTTTCCTCCCTAAAAATACTGGGAGGATGAGCTCTGTGAATGAAACAAATAATGGAATTCAGCAAAATGGGGCAGATTCAATCATGATGACTAATATAGGCAAAATGTGCAAAATCCGAGTCCACATTTTTTCACATCCCAGATACACGGTCTCTTCAGAAGCTCTCCCTTCCTGCCTCTTGCCTGTATTCCAGAGCTACAGAAAGACAGTTCCTACTCATTATTTCAGCTCCATCACCCTTCCTTTCCCATAGAGTAGGAAAATTTTCCAGACTCACTCTCCCGATTTCGTGTCACTTTCGTTCTTCCTCAACTGATGGACTAGAAGGAAGTCAGGATAATTTGTTTTCATCTCCTCTAGATCTCCAGGGCATAACACAAGCCCATTAAAAAAGCAGACATGCAGCCGCCACTTTAGGAAAGCAATGGAAGGGTTCCATTAAACGTGTAGACAGAGTCATGTAAAGTTAGAGGTACAGGATCCTTAGAAACCATCTCATTAAACTATGTACTCGGAGCATTAAACAGAAGATTCAGAGTCTCAACAGTTCCTGCCAATGTCACTGTTCTCTCGTTCATTTCACAGCTCCACATTCTAGCGCGGCTCCTCAGGCTGCTGTCTTCCTGTGACCTGTGGCACTGCTTCCTTCTGGGTCCCAGTGGGTCAGCTTTTTAAAAACTTTGGGCCATTTGGGATTGACTTCAGACTCCCCCTTTCACTCTCAGTGCAAACCGAACTCACAATTTTCTTCATATAGTCATGGGATTTAAAGCAGGAATCTCCTGCCAACGGTGCATCTGATTATCTGAGCTATCTCAGAATATCCTAGGTCTTCCAACACTTCTCCCATAGCTCTTGGTCTCTTCCTTCCCTTAATGTTTATTATTCTAGGCCATTAAATCTCCATCAGCTTGTCCTAGTTTTATCCTCTATTACAGAAAATCAAGATGTGTACAAATCCACATACAGCTGGGATTGCAGCATGGGGCTGGGGCTCTGAGAGCCCTGGGCATAGCTAGATGCTGGTGAAGTAGCCTTCCACAGGTGTCCTCACACCTCCCAGAGGTGTACTGATCTGCAGAAGAAAGTCAGATTTCTCACACTGAGTACACAGAGAAGGGACATTGCCAGAGACTGGGGAAGAAGAATTCAACTACAATGCAATGTCTGTCTCTTCAATTATTCATCACAGCCCTGATTGACATAAAGAATCCCAGGATGAAATGACTGCCAGGAATCTCCAAGTGAGAACTGGAAGAGCAGTTTGTTAAAAATAAATAAACAAATAAAAAAGCAAAGGATGTCCTTAGAATTGATTGTAGCAGGTTTGGCAATGACAAGAGGAAGTGCCCTCAGTGTAGACATGAGCCCCTTGGCATCTAGCATAGGCAGCCTCCTTTGAACGATGGCATCAGCACCTCCAATGATCATTGGTGGCACAGACACTGATCTGGCAATGCAGCAACGGGAAGCATTGCCACAGCAAGCCAGAGCAGCAAAAAGACAATTGGTAATGATGTGGGACAGCCAAGGAAACTTTGAAAAACACCCAAGAATCCCAGGGATAGAGAACTGATTTCTGTCATAACATATCTTGGACAGGTGAAACTGGCCTCTTTAGAGAAGTTTCTTCTTTGTTCCTGTATTTTTTATTAGGTTGGTACAAAAGAAATTGTGGTTTTGCTACTTTTGATGGCAAAAAGCTCAATTCCATTTGCACCAAGCTAAAAGCTATAAAAGGCTTTCTAATGATTTCAAAACTAAAATTACAATTTTTGTCAGTAAAGACCAAAAATGCATTAGTCATATGCTTATCTCAAAACTTAATCTTTTTAATATCATGCTGATATTAACTTTGATCTGATTAATTTGAAAGGTGTATTAGTCAGCTAACACTGCACTAGCACTGTGTAACAAACCACTGCAAAACTTAAGTGCTTGCAACATGCATTATATTTTTTCTTGCTCATGAGAGAATTGGCCACCTAGAGCAACTCTGTTTTTGGCCGTGAGTCAACTGAACATGGCTCTAGGCTTTTTATTGAGTTTAGTTATTTCCTAACTTGTCTCCACATTCTCTTTGGACCAGCAGCTATCCGGGTCATGTTCTTCTAATGACAGACCACAGGAATGCAAGAGGCCAAGTCAAACTACTCAAGCATGTTGATTTTGGATCCTGAAGTTTTATTGCATTCATTTATTAAATCTAAGAGTCTTTTGGAGGGGTCTTTTGGGTTTTCTAGGTAGTAGATCGTAACATGATATATCTATGTAACAAAAGTTCTGTAAATAAATAAATAGAGAGAGATGCAAAAAAAAAAAAAAAATCCACTCAAGCACATTGAAGATCTCACAGCAAGTTCATTAAAATTTTATTGGCCAAGTCAAGTCACATGGTCAGGCCCAACTCTTTTAGGGCAAAGAAATATACTCTCCCCACTCCAGCTCACAGTAGGCTACTTGCCATGAGAAGAGAGTGAAGAAATTAGGACAAGACAATCTTCTGCACAACATCTAATTAATGTTTACCACTTCAGTGGAAATAGAAACAATTGTTTTCATTAGCCCTTTTTTCTAAAGCACTGGCATAAACCAGTGCCTTGCCTGGCATAAACCCAGCTTAATAAATTAAGCTTTGATAAATAAATACAAGTATTAGAGAAAACGCCTATCACTGATTTTATGTTCTCCAACGTTTCTTTGCTTCCTCTTATTTGGTTTTCTTCGTTCAAAAATGCCCTGCTTTCTGTGTCTGGCTTATATCACTTAATGTCCTTCAGGTTTACCCATGTTGTTACAAATGATTTCTACAATAAAGGATTTTATTCTTTTTATGGCTAAATAGCATTCTGTTGTGTAGATATACCACATTTTCTTTATTCACCCATCCGTTGATGGACACTTAGGTTGACTCCACTACTTGGCCATAGTGAATAGTACTACAATAAACATAGAAGTGTAAATATCTCTTTAACGTACTGATTTCATTTCCTTTGGATATATACCTAGTAGTGGGATAGGTGGGGTAGGAGGAAATGAATGGGGAATGGTTTCTAACGGTTATGGAATTACTGTTTTGGGTGATGAAATGTTCTAAAATTGCTTGTGGTAGTGATTGTACAACTCTGAACATACTCAAAACCATTGAAATGTTATGATTTAAAACTGTATATTGTATATGACTTATAACTCAATAAAGCTATTTTTTAAAAATGCCCTGCTTTATTTCCAAACTTCAACCTAACTTCTCTCATACTACCTTGGAAAAGAACAGTTTATTTATAAATAAGACTAGTTCCAAGTAACCCTACATTATATTCAAGGTCAATTTCCAACAGGCCATGTTTCTGCTTCTCAAATCCATAATACCTTCTTACTTGTTAATATTAGGAGAAGTCTCTCAAAAGGCTTTGTTTATCGTAGCTGACTCCCTGCTCTCATTATACAGAAGCCAGGTGGCGTAGGTGACATTGCTAAACGGGCTATCCAGAGCCAGTGACTCTAGGAAACCTATGGGAAGACAATAGGCCCAGCAATGGCCCCCATCACCATGACTCGTGCCATCCCATGGGAAAAACAATGGGAGTAGCAGAGAAGCAGAGCATCCACAAAGCAAGCGCATTTATCCTTCACAACAGCTGCCTGGTCTCTCCCTTGTGGGAAAGAAAATAGATTTAGTAAAAGACAGAAAATCTATATCCACTATTTTTTTAAGTGGCTTATTATATCCACATGATATGTCTGTATTTATTAGCAGCCTTCACCTCTTGTCCTATTAGCATCACATGACAGTGTTTGCATTTGCTTATCGGGCGCGGATTAGGAGATGATTGCTTCTGACTTGTTTGAGTGCAGAGAGGAATTAATTTGATTAGATAGAAAGCTGGAGTTGCCAAGGCTGCCGTGGGAAGGAGCTGTCACCTATCCGCTCCGTGGCAGTCAAATGTGCCAATTGTTCTCTGAAAGGATGCCCGGCGATGTTGTCAGATGTCTTGGTCTTAAATACAACTGAACACAATTAAACACTGATCACACTAAGCATTTTCTTTCTGTCATGCAATTTCCCAGGGTATGATATTTATTTATCCTGGGATCCTAAAAAGCTAAAAAATGAATAAAAATTAAATTGAAGGAGGTGGGAATGGAGGAGAAAGAAGTAAAAGCACAAAGAAATTAAATATGTAGATACAACCTTACCCATGCATGACACAAAAGCAGGTAAGGACTGGCCCCTGCCCATCAGACACTGGATACTCGTTGACATTTTAGTGCCCCTTTTCCTTCTGGACCCCGCCACCCCCTTCAGTTTACAAGGCTCTCCCACTGTCTTCTTCTCTATCCTGCCCTCAAAGAGGTATCCAAATCATTAGCCTGAAAAGATGAGAAGTCAGAGAGGTTCACCAACACTAAACACACACACACTCACACTCACAGGCTGGGGAATGGCAACCGGGTCTTTTCATCCGGCAAAAGAGCAGGTGAGGAAAACAGATCTTGGTTCTAAATGTGTGAAACTAAGAGAGTCTTTTTAGGGGAAATCAGATCAAGTGTAATCTCACTTCTTGACTTCCACAGTGTACACGCCCAGTGCTGTTTCTATGCCAATCTGTGAGACGCACCAGTGTGCACTGGCTTTAGTGATGTTTTGTAATCATCTATTTGAAATAGGCTTTCCCCAGCCAGTCATTTCTCAAGCTATAACGGCAGCCAATGGCTGACTTTTCCTGTTCCTTGAAGATGGCTCTGGTTCCCTTAATACCTGACTGTACCACCCTTTTCTCATTTGTTACCAATGAAAGAAATATCATTTCACTGCGGAAGATAACCAAGGGGTGATGGGCAAATCTTTTGGCAGGCATTTCCTAGTAGTGCAGGGGTTTTAAAGTGTGACAAGAAAGCATCTAATTAGGACGTCTGAAATGCATGTGTTTTCACAAGTGCAGTTACACCTCCGAAAACTCTCTGACCTCAGACTAAGAAAAAAATAAGTCCAAATCCCCTCTACAGCAATAAAAATAAAGGAAGGCAGGAGAAGGGCAAGACCTTCACCAGGAAACAGTGTAACCATTGCATCTTGTCCAAGAAATTCCAAAATTCCTTCTTCTCTACAATTAAACGTAACTTCAATGATGAGCTCCCATCTTTCTGGAATGGTATGAAACACAATTCAACTTCAGCCATTCTTGCCCACCTCTGCCCAGGATCACTTCACAGTTCTGTGATCTGGGTGGGGCCTCGGCATGAGACAGCCAGCATCTGTTCCAGTGGCTTCCTCCAGAGATGTCCATTGCTCCTGTCGGCACCAAATTGTCTTTCCCCGTCCCGTCATTCCAAAGCTACAGCAGCAGCCAGTGGCTGACTTTTCTTGCCCCTTGATGATGGCTCAAGTTGCCCTAGCATGGACCTGCCCCAGTGTCATGCCTGGGCATGAAAGTCTTTGACAAGAATGGCAAGCCAGCACCTGCAGTGCTTCCTCCTCCTCCCCTTCTCCGAAGGCAGAGTCCAGTCAGAGCGCTGGCTTTTTTCCCCTTACCTCAGGACTGCAGATCTCTCTATCTTCTGCTTTTCCAAGCATATTTGTAGCCATGAAAGCCTACCCTCTCTATGCCCATTCTTTCACAGTAGACTCTGATGGCTTATCAACCCTGGAACTAGAAAAAAAAAAAACTAGGCTATTTTTTCTCCAAATCAGAAAGGCCTTCAGGTTCAGGCCACCTCATGCAGCAAAAGAAGATGTTTGTGTTCCATTTTTCTGATGCCACAAAGACAAGGGAGGAAGACATCCAAAAATGTCCATATTACCATATTATAAACATTTACATCTGCCATATATTATTTCAATACGTCTAATGGATGTCCTCTATAAGAACAAAGGTTGGGGGATTGGTACTTTTGTTTCTGTGCACTGCAAAGACAACCCACAATGCCTGGGAGCAGAGTATAAGCCTTGCTTTTTATTTATTTATTTTTTTTTTTGGAGATAGTCTCACTTTGTCACCCAGGCTGGAGCACAGTGGTGCAATCTCAGTTCACTGCAACCTCTGCCTCCCGGGTCCAAGCCGATTCTCCTACCTCAGTCTCCCAAGAAGCTGAGATTACAGGTGCATGCCACCACACCTGGCTGATTTTTGTATGTTTAATAAAGATGGGCTTTCACCATGGTGGCCAGGCTGGTCTCGAACTTCTGACCTCAGGTGGTCTGCCTGCCTCAGCCTCCCAAAGTGATGGGATTACAAGCATGAGCCATTGCACCTGGCCCAGAGTATAAGCCTTTTCAAAAGATGGTGCTCTCACAGCTCAATGGCCAGACCAGGACTGTTCTAGGAGCCTGCTGACCACCTGGCAGCATCCAGCCCCAGCCACCTCACTTTGGTTTCTCCCCACTGCCCGTGTTCTACCCCCTGCCTGGGTTCTACCCACTTCCTGGGTTCTCCTTGCTGCCCAGGTTCTTCCCTCTGCCTGGGTTCTCCCCACTGCCCTGGTTCCCCCTGCTGCCTGGGTTCTCCCCGCTGCTCAGGTTCTCCCTCTGCCCAGGTTCTCCCCTCTGCCCGGATTCTCCCCCTGCCGCTCATGTGCTCCCCCTTCTCAGGTTCTCCCGACTGCCTGGCTTCTCTACCTGCTCAGGTTCCCCCCGCTTCTCAGGTTCTCCCCCCCCCGCCCCGCCTGGATTCTCCCTGCTGCTCGGACCCTCTGCTCAGGCTTTCCCGGCTGCTCAGGTTCTCCCTCCTGCTCAGATTCTCCCTCCTGCTCAGGTTCTCCCTCCTGCTCAGGTTCTCCCTCCTGCTCAGGCTCTCCCGGCTGCTCAGGTTCTCCCTCCTGCTCAGATTCTCCCTCCTGCTCAGGTTCTCCCTCCTGCTCAGGCTCTCCCTCCTGCTCAGGCTCTCCCGGCTGCTCAGGTTCTCCCTCCTGCTCAGGTTCTCCCTCCTGCTCAGGTTCTCCCCCTGCCCGGGTTCTCCCCCTCTTCAGGTTGCCCCCACCGCTCAGGATCCCGCCACTGCTCGGGTTCCTCTCACGGCTCAGGTTCTCCCTATTGCCATGCCCCACCTGTGGATTCATCTCTTTCTGACATCAGCACCTACCTGGATCACAGCTAGGTTTGCCAATACTTCAGATGCTGTTCACTGGATTGCCTAACTGTGCATCATGGGATTAGACCTGCAACTGGGTTAGTTTCCCGTGTCCCCATCCTACTCCACACCAGCCAGGTTGCTGAGGTATCAGACCCAAGACCTGTGCACTAGGTTACCCAGTTACTGCCATATGCAGATACCATGCATACTAACCTGCCATAGGTCCCTGAGTTTCTTATTGACTGGCTTTGAGCTGGAGGTCAAAAACAGATTTCATTTGTTCTAAGATTGTGTTGAGTTGAACTGAATCGAATTGAAGACTCCTGGTTTCAATGTTAAAGGCCCTGGGCTATTTGTTAACGGGGTTGAAAGCCAGTGATTCACGATAAATAGAAGACAGAATGACTTGGTAACTACACTTTTCCACGTTATTTCAACACTTCTGCTCCCCTTACTAAAGCCACTGTAAGGAAAGTTGCAGCTCACATTTCATCCTCTTCCCTCTTCATTTACCTAGTCTGTGTCATGTTTCATGACAGTCAGCAAGCTGGAAGCTCACTAACCTGAAAAACTAGTTAGTTTCCTAAGCTGTTAGAAGGCAAAAGCATTAACTGAGGTCACCACACTCAGATTAGTATGCCTTCTGGAGACAGGATGATGTAAGTGAAATGCGATAGAAGAAAATATCTGAAGCACCTTGTACAAATGGGTGTCCCCCATATCACCTTTACAGGACACCAGCTCTAGACACAAAGGTGCCCATCTGCTGTGATGGTATGCTTGACTTTCCCTCCCCTCACTTCTTCTTACTAGAGAATCTCTGCCCAAGTCAACAGGGGCTCCCTGGGAAGCACCAGGGGCCTTGCAGAGGAAACAGTGCTACTGACCTCATAAATGGTGCTGTGAGTGCAGGACTGTGACCACGTGTCTCCCTCTGAAGGGTCAGCCTTATAAGGAAGAACAAGGGGTGACTGACAATTATATTTCATTTATGGAAAAGCCAGTCAGCAAGAATCCTGTGATCAAAAACATCAATCTTTATCATTTTTCAACAAATACTGAGAAAATTTGGGAGAAAAGAAAACTTTCTCCTACTGTGAAACCTAAAGGGTGATATTTCCTGTCTCCCATAGCATGCTCACTTTCCCTACTCCCTCTTCCTTCATTCCTTCTTTTACACAGACACACACATAAACACATACACACATACACTCACACATGCATACACTCACACACAAACATGCACACATGTGGTGAGTGTCACATCAGGTCTCCTCATACGGGGCACCACTTGTGACCTCAATCATGTCGGGGTCACCACCTGAGACGTTGATGACCACCTGCGGAGGTCTGTCCTGCAGACCCTGACTCAATGACGGATGAATAAATGCACCCTCACACCTATTACAGTGATTCAAGTGGGCTAGGGACAGTCATTGGCTGCTTTCAGAGGGCAACTGCAGCCAGCCAACCAAGACTCCCGGTACATCCTCACATTTATTCGGTGTAAGTTTTATAACGGAGGTTCTAAGTCAACATGCTTGTGGATAATTTACATGGTTAAAAGAGTGGTTTTATGAATCATAAAAGCTTTAGGTTCTGGAGCCCAGAGTAAAGACTATTAACACGTAATTTCCCTTTGACCTCCCACTGAGAGGACCATCCAGCACAAAGTTTACACGAGCAAACAAATTAGAGTAGAGGCAAAGGAAAGTGGGGTAAACAGACTTAACTGGGAAAGCCTAGACTCTCTCACTCTTTTTCCCTATGCTAAGATAATGAACCGGCTGCCTTCAGCCTATCTTAATAAAACCTTTCAGCCTTCCAAAAGGTTTGAGACTATAACCAATAACTTTCCCTAATATTTTGCCAGCCACCCCAAGTGATCTCAACACACACACACACAAACATACACGCAGACACACACGCATGCACTCACACAAAGGTACTGCTTCCACACAGTAGAAGATATATTCTCAACTGAGGTCAGTCTTTTTCATTAAATGAATTTTCCTGCAAATACTTAAAAACATAGCATCTTATTATATATATATATATATATATATATATATATATATATATGTATATGCCTTTTCAGAGGAACATTTTTAGGAAGATGCTGTGGCTTCAATGCTGAGGACAGGTTCGGTTGGATGAGTCTGGAGGGAGAACGATGAATTAGTCACTCTGAGGAATAATCCAACAGGAGACAGTGCTGGTGTTAGGAAAGGAATATGCATATTCCCCAGGCTCACAAATCTGCAGGTCCACCTAAGATCACGAGCATTTATACCAACAGTCTACAGTCCACGGCACCACTTAGATTACGTGAGATCTCAGTATTGTCAAAGCTCTTGGGTCAACCTGCCTAAGTATTTCGGGTAGTTCTCAGGGTATCTCATACATTTGATTCTCAAACAAGCCCCAGTCCTGCAGCTCTCAGGTCGAGCCAAGTGTATGGTCACAGGTACTTCAAAGGATGTGTCTTGATCCAGACTGGCAAAGCCTGGAGCTATCAGAACTGCCATGTGTTCTGATTTATGCCCAGGGCCATTCTCTCCATGGTCAGTGCATGATGGAGAAAATGCCTCACATTCATGGCTGGTGAAGCCAGGTACCTGCCGTCTTGACCTCGCTCTTTGTCTTGTCATTTGTCTGCTCTCAAAGAACAAAAATGCTCCTTTTTCACAGGCCCTCTACTGCCTTGCCAGTTATTTCTTGCAAGGTAAGTAAGCTTTTCTGCTTCTAAATATCCAGTATCAGTGAACACTGACTTCTGCAACACCCACAATATTATAGATGAACGTCCTAAAGACCCAAAGAAATGTTTTCATTATAATAGTACATGCACATAACGAAAATTCCAACAATAGAGAAAAGTTAAAGGATAAATATCCTCCGCCATAGACCCCCTATTTCCCCATCTGCCTTTCGTATTTTAAAAGTAATTGCTTAGAGAGATCCAAAATGGCCGATTAACAACAGCTCAGGATTGTAGCTCCCAGTGAAAGCACAGAGAGCAAGTGGGCGCCGCAATTTCAGACGAATTTCTATGGACCACAAACTGGGAGATTCCCGGCGGAGGAGCCACACGTGTCGCCAGCACAACTCTTTTGGCTGGCACAGCTGTTTTGCCGGCGCCCCGGCGCGGTGCAGTGCTTCTCAGTGCAGAGTATACGCGACTGGGCGCCCTTTGAGTTGGCTCGGCTGGTCCCACCCCCACAAGGAGAACAGCAATTGGAAGCGCTGAGGACCGAGAGTTTCACAGTAAGCACAGCTGAACCCCAGGAAGACCAAGCTCTGTGGGGAAGGGGCGTCTGCCAAAGGAAAACTAAGAAACAGAAAAAACTTCATCACCAACAAGCCGGACGTCCACTCAGACCCAATCTGAAAGTCGGCAATTACAAAGACGACAGGTGGATAAATCCA
>CAUYLG010026654.1:0-15145 GCA_963573385.1 Cacajao melanocephalus
CTTTCTATGTTTAGTGCCTCTTTCAGGTGCTCTTGTAAAGCAGGCCTGGTGGTGATGAAATCTCTGAGTACTTGCTTGTTCGTAAAGGATTTTATTTTTCCTTTGCTTATGAAGCTTAGTTTGGCTGGATATGAAATTCTGGGTTGAAAGCTCTTTTCTTTAAGGATGTTGAATATTGGCACCCACACTCTTCTGGCTTGTAGGGTTTCTGCTAAGAGATCTGCAGTGAGTCTGATGGGCTTCCCTTTGTGGGTAACCCAACCTTTCTCTCTGGCTGCCGTTAGTATTTTCTCCTTAATTTCAACCCTGGTGAATCTGACGATGATGTGCCTTGGGGTTGCTGTTCTTGAGGAATGTTCTCCGTATTTGTGGTGTTCTCTGTATTTCCTGGACTTGAATATTGGCCTGCCTTGCTAGGTTGGGGAAGTTTTCCTGGATAATATCCTGAAGAGTATTTTCCAGCTTGGATTCATTCTCTCCGTCACATTCAGGTACGCCTATCAAATGTAGATTTGGTCTTTTCACATAGTCCCATATTTCTTGGAGACTTTGTTCATTCCTTGTTACCCTTTTTTCTCTAATCTTGCCTTCTCGTTTTATTTCATTGAGTTGATCTTCAACCTCTGATATCCTTTCTTCTGCTTGGTCAATTTGGCTGTTGAAACTTGTGCATGCTTCACGAAGTTCTCGTGTTGTGTTTTTCAGCTTCATCAATTCACTTATATTCCACTCTAAGTTGTTTATTCTCATTAGCATTTTGTCAAATCTTTTTTCAAGGTTCTTAGTTTCTTTGCATTGGGTTAGAACATGTTCTTTTAGCTCATAGAAGTTTCTTATTACCCACCTTCTCAAGCCTGATTCTGTCAATTCTTTGCACTCATTTTCCATCCAGCCTTGTTCCCTTGCTGGTGAGGAGTTATGATCCCTTGTAGGAGGAGAGGTGTTCTGGTTTCAGGTGTTTTCATCCTTTTTGCGCTGGTTTCTTCCCATCTGTGTGGATTTATCCACCTGTCATCTTTGTAGTTGTTGACTTTCAGATTGGGTCTCTGAGTGCACTTCCAGTTTGTTGATGACAAAGTTATTTCTTTCTGTCTCTTAGTTTTCCTTCTAACATTCAGGCCCCTCTGTTGTAGGACTGCTGAGGTCCACTCCAGGCCTTGCTTGCCTGGGGATCACCTGAAGCAGCTGCAGAACAGTAAGGTTGCTGCCAGTTTCTTCTCTTGCTATCTTTGTCCCAGAAGGATACCCACCAGATGTCAGTCTGAGCTCTCCTTTAGGAGATGACTCTTTGGATATATAGGGGTCAGGGAGCTGCTTGAGGAGACAGTCTGTCCTTTATAGGAGCTCACGTGCTGAGCTGTGAGCTCCATTGTTCATTCAGAACTTCTGGGCAGGTACATTTAAGTCTGCTGCAGCAGAACTCATAAACCCCCCTTTTTTTTCTCCCCAGGTCCTCCGTCCCAGGGATTTAGGGCTTTATTTATGAGTTTCTGTTGTGCTGCTGCCTTTATTCAGGGCTGCCCTGCCCAGCTAGGAGGCAGCCTAGTCACTGTCTGCCTGCAGAGGCTTTGCTGAGCTGCTGTGTGAACTTCCCTGCAGTCCTGTTTATATGGGTATAGTTAGAACTGCCTTGGCAATGGCAGCCCACCTCTATAATGGCAGACTCTCTTCGTAATGGTGGGCTGCCTTGGCAATGGCGGGCTGCCTCAGCAATGGCGGACTACCTCCATAGTGGTGGACTGCCTCGGTAATGGCGGACGCCCCTCCCCCACAGAGCTGGACCATCCCGGGTTCAGCTGCGCTTGCTGTGAATCTCTCAATCCAGAGCGTTTCAGATTGCTGCTTTTTTGTGGGGGTGTAACCAGCCGAGCCTGATCACCTGGCTCCCTGTCTCAGAGCCCTTTGTTTTTGAGTTGAACGGGTGACTCTGTGTCCCAGGTGTTCCAGTCACCTGTTGAAAAGGTGCCGGGATCTGTGTGATTTCCCATGCAGCGACCCGCTGCGCTGGCTGAAACAGCTGTGCTGAGATTCATGGTGCTTTTTTGCCTGGGAATCTCCTGGCCTGGCTCCCTGTTTCAGTCCCCGCTTTTTCTTTAATCAGTTGAATGGGTGACTCTCTATCCCAGGAGCTCCAATCGCCAGCTAAAACGGTGCCTGGACCTATGTATTTTGTGCAGAGAACCGCTGCGCCAGCCAAAACAGCCACATTTGCGACCCAAGGGGCTCCACCGCCTGGGAATCTCCTGGTGTGTGGGCAATAAAAATCCATCTGGAAATGCAGCATCCACTCATCGTCCGCGCTTTTGCTGGGAGCTGCAATCCTGAGCTGCTCCTAATCGGCCATCTTGGATCTGTCCATCAATATTATTTTTGCAGTTATTTTTAAATACTAAATATAATCCTTTTCATGAATATCATCTCATTAAAAGTGAACAATAGTACTTTAAGATGAATACTATTATCCCAGTTTTATAAAAAAGAAGTCTGAGTTTCAAATTAATTAACTATTACTTACTTACCTATATTTTAATAAATAGAAAATGGCAAAGTCATGATTCAAACCCAAAGTACATGTTCCTTCCATTACATAATTTCTTAATTCATTTTCCTGTCACTGGAGATGAGGTACTTAAACAAATATTTAAAAATATTTATACACATACATCAATTTCAATGTATATGAGAATAATATTTATGACCAGTAATTACAGATTTCTGGGTCCATCAGTGATTATAAAAATATTCTTAAAATATATCAGAGTTAAAATGCACATTAAACTTTTTAAAAATATTGCCTAGTTATAATACAGCTCTGGGAAAAGTCACAAAGGAAATACTAAAATGGCTGAAGTTTAAAAAACACTTAAATGAATCACATTAACTGGACTTCTCAAACTTTTATATTCAGGAATTCATTGATGACATAGAGACTAGAGAAACCCACTCATACATTCACAAAAAAATCTATTAAAATGTTATTTAAAAGGTTATGTATTCTTCACATCCTCTTCAACATCTGTTGTCTCCTGATTTTTTAATGATTGCCTTTCTATTGCAAGATTAGCACATGTACCCCAGAACTTAAAATATAATTTAAAAAAATAAAAGATTATCTACAAAATTGTGTAAAATAAATATTTTAAAAGCAAGTAGAACTTCCTATATGTTCTAACGTAATCATTCACTCTTCCTCTTCATTAGTTACTTCCTCCTGTATTCCCAGTTCAAGGGGAATGGCTTCATGCTGCTCTCATGTATGTTCACCTTAATCTCAGACAAATCTCTGCACTCAGGGCATGCCTGATGCCCTACGTTGTACATAACTCCATGCATCTGAGCACGGTTGTTGTCTGAGCACCTTAGGGGCTTAATGTCTCAATGTTGAATATTTAGGACATCACTGTCCAAGAGTAAATGCCCTGGCAGTGTGGATAAATCTCTTCCCCACCCCTTACCTGTTTTCCTATCTGTGCTAGCTTTCTGAAATGGCTCCCAGTAATACCCATGGCCTGGTACTCATGGACCCCCTTCACTGTGGGCTGGACCTAACTAGTTTCCAATGGATGGAATATGACAAAAGTGATAGAATGTCACTTTTGTAGTTAGGGTACAAGAGACTGTGCCTTTTATCTTGCTGAACTCTCTTCCCTTTGACTTCTCCACTTGCATGCTTGGATGAAGCAAGCTGCCATGTTGGAGGGAATCATCTGGAAAGGAGAGGGGGTGGCCTTCAACCAAAAGCCCACGAGAAATTGAATCCCTCAGTCTAACACCCAAAATGAATGGAATCCTGCCAATAACTACATGAGTGGTCTTGAGCAGATTCCTCCTAAGTTGAGGCTTAGACATTGGAGGCCCAGTGCATATCTCGATTGCAGCCTGTGGGACACCCTGAACCAAAGACTCTGATGAGCTGGGTCTAGATTCCCAACCTACAGAAACTGAGAGAAAATAAACGTTGTTATTTCAAGCTACTATGTTTGAGGATAACTTGTTATACAGCAGTAGATAACTAATGCAATGTCTTACTAAATTAGAATTTTTTAAAAGGCCACAGGCTGGACTTTCTGTATACATGGCTATATTGTAATCATTCAGGGAGAATTTGCTATCATATGTGTGCCACTGACCTTTAACTTCCTTCAAGTTATTACCTGCCTCTAAAGCTACCCCACCCCGTATTATTTCTGATGGAAACTCTGTGTGTTTTTTCTTTTCACATTTACTTATGAATAAGTTCTATCAGTTACAATGAGGTTTCTGTCACTTACTTCCTTTTATTTTCATAGCCCCTCTTTTGTTCGGCCCTCTGTTGCCTATGAAGCTGAAGAAAAATTTCTCAGCCCGCCTTTGGTAAAATATAATTTAGCTGCCTCACTCCAGGGATTTCTGCCCTTTATGGGTGCTAAGAGATTATGGAGCCCTCAAAGTGCTCAGACAACTTAGAACTGAGTATCTGGAGTCCTTGATAAGCTGAAACAACCTCAGCTGAAAAAATGAAGAAAGAAAGTTGCATTCCCAGGTTATACTTTAAACTTTTCTTCTTTTATTATATAAGTATTTAATTCTGTAAATGTTGGCCTAAGAATTACCTTAGTTGTGTCTCACAAATTGTGATATATTAGGTTTTTCATCATCTTTCAATCTAAAATATTTTCTGATATCCTTTATGATTCTCTCAGGACCTATGGGTTTTTCAGAAGTATAGTGTTTAATTTTCAATTTTGGGGAAATGTTCTAAATATATTTATATTATTGATTCCTAACAATTCTATTAATAGTCACAGAACTATTCTGTATGAGTTTGATTAATTTAAATCTATTGAATATTCAAATTATACTATAAAGCAATCGTAATTAAACAGCATGGTACTGGCATAAAAATAGGCATATTGATCAATTCAATGTATAGAAAGTCCAGAAATGAACCCATGCATGTACATTCAATTGATTTTTCTCCCCTCAAGTCTCACAACGTTTTCATGTTTGATTTTTGACAAAGGTGCTAGGAATACACAATGAGAAAGGGACAGTCTCTACAATAAATGGTGTTGAGATAGCTGAATATCCATAGGCAGAAAAATAAAATTGTAACCTTATCTCATTCCGTATACAAAAATTAACTCAAAATGGGTTAAAGACTTAAACATAAGACCTGAAGCTATAGTACTACTAGAAGAAAACAAGTGGAAAACTCCAGCGACATTTATCTGGGCAATGAGTTATTTAGATTTGACTCCAAAAGCACAGGCCACATAAGCAAAAATAGTTAAGTGGGATCACATTAAATCAAAAAAGCTTCTGCACAACAAAAGAAACAACACAGTAAAAAGAGCCCAGGAATTGGTAGAAAATATTTGTAAGCTACACATCTAATAAGAGATCAATATACAAAAAACATTTTTTAAAAACTTAACTCTATAGAAAGAAAACAAACACTTTAATTAAAAGATAGGCAAGAGACCTGAATAGACATTTCTCAAAAGAAGGCATACAAATGGCTAACAAATGTATAAACATATCATTAGGGAAATGGAAATCAAAACTACAAACCACAATGAGATATCACCCAACACCTGTGAGAATGGCCATTGTGAAAAAGATAAAAGATACCAAGTATTGGTGAGGATGAGGAGAAAAGGGAACCCTTGTATATTGTTGGTAGGAATGTAAATTAATACAGCCATTATGAAAAAGTATATGGAGCTTCCTCAGAAAACTAAAATAGAACTACCATACAATACAGCAGTTTCCCTTCTGGGTATTTTACTCCAAAGATTTAAAATCGGTATGTCAAAGAGATGTCTGCATGCTTACATTCATTGCAACACTGCTCACTATAGCCAAGTTATAGAATCAACCTGTGTCCCTCAACAGATAAATAGCTAAAGAAGATGTGGTATATATACACCATGGATTACTACTTGGCTTTTTTTAAAAAAAAGAAATTATGTCATTTGTAACAATACAGATGGAATTGGAGAACATTGTGCTAAGTGAAATAAACGAGGCACAGAAAGACAAATATCCCATTTTCTCACTTACATGTGGAATTTAAAACAATCAAACTCATAGAAGCAGAGAACAGAATGGTAATTACCAGAAGCTGGAGGTTTGGGGGAATGAGGCAGTGATGGTCAGTGATACAAAGTCTCAGTTACACAGGAGGAATAGGTTTGTTTCTTTTCAAAACTATTGCACAGCAACCCTGTTTCCTAGTAACTTAGAAAAAAATGAACGAATTGGTTTTTCAGTTTTTTCTTCTCCTTTGAATAAGACATGAGTTCATAGGAATTTAGCTGGAAGACGATTCCAGGTTACAAACACTAAGTTATACTCAGAGTCACTTCTCTGGTTGACAACAATGACTTTGTTTAACCATTTGGTCTGCCTGTCCTTTCTTTAGAATAAATGTCCACCCAAGAGAGTCCCTGAATCCTTATGCAAATAGGCTCCTGGCAGGCCAGTGCCATCAGACTGCCAGACCAGCCCAAACATGCCTGCGTCTAAGCACTGGATATGGCTCAGATTTAAGAGTTCCATTCTCATCAGCAAATGTGCAGTTATGAGATTCCCTTACTCTTGATCATATTGTAAGGGTAGTAAAACTGACCCATATTTTTTCCCATTGTATTGTGCAGTTGCTAACACTTGCTGTTGCACATGGATAAATATGTTGAGTATCGTAAAGACTCTTCAAAAAAGTAATGTACGGGCTACTTGGTCTGGTGGAGTTCTTGCTGGCCTCATTCTTTGATCAGTCCCATATGAGTTGGTTTGACTCATGGGGACCTTGGTTAAAGAACATACTCCAAACTCAGTATTATCCTCCTGGCAGTCATGACAGTATTCTTCCTGATGTACTATATCTTCTCAAAAGTTTTAATTGCCTGCATGCAGCCTTCTGTGTAATGCCAAATGGTCTCTCTTTGGCTAGAGTGACAAAACTCAAATGAGTAGTAACAAAGACTCTATAACCTATGACACGTGACTGAAAAACCAAAAATGATGGTGACTGATAATAGCACTGATGCTGTAAGTTTTGGTCACACTTTTCAACTAGGCAAGACCTGAGCAAAAGGAGAACATTGTTAAACAAAATGCACGGGAGGCCATAGGTTTGAACTCAGCTCTTGCATTGTGTCCCAACAAACCAAAATAGCATCACTCACCAAACCTAAATTAAGTCATTTATCTGGCCTTCTGAAAAATCAGGAAAAGAAATAGATAAAGAGAGACAATAGCAAAATCCACTTTCTTACTATGTTCTAGCTGGCATAAGAAAGTCCCCTCTGCTTTAACCCTATAAGGAAAATAACTTTGAAATGATCGATCCATTTTATGTTATTTTTGCTTTATTGAGCCCCTTTTTGCCTATAAAGCCCACCTTTTCTGATGAACTCATTGGAGCACTTATTCTATTTTATAGAAAGGGATGCTGCCCAATTCTAATTTCACTAATAAAAGCCAATTAGATCTTTAAACTAAAAATTTGTGAAAACTGTGTTTTGACAGCATATTTAAAGTAGCGCTCCTTGTTTTCTTTTTTTTCTCTAGAAATTTGTGTTTAAGGGATTGCCAAGTTTTATGTTTATACCCAATTTGTATCTTAGAGAAAATATCCTACCTAAAACATGCTTCTTAAATGTTAGCAGGATAAATAATCAGATGGTCAGCTATTAAAGACTCATATTCAGGTAGTCTATTTCTCTAATATAGAATCAAATATGACATGAAATTATTTCATTTCCTATAGGAGAAATTTGATTTTCTGTTGTTAACTGGGATTTTTTTCTGGGGGGAGCATAAAATGATTCTAGGGGTTTTACTCAAAGTAGGCCTTTTGGGGAGAGCACTGTGTTTTGTGGTTTGCATATGATGTTTTTATTTCCTAAACCTATGTGGTCCCTGGAAGGAAGTATCCATGTTGCTTTTATGCCACACCTGGGCAGAAAGATCTTTGTCATACCCAGAAGCTGAACTTTTACTCCTTACCCTCTGGGGATGCAGCAGACAGCCAGCTCTGCCCTGGGATTTTCTACCTCCCTAAAACTGTGCCAAAAAGTAGGGCAAACACTTCCAGATTTTGAAGGGCTTTTCTCCTCTCCTGATTTGGGAAATCTATTCTGCCTCTGTTCTCTCTTGTTCTTCAAGAACTTGGCTTCCTCCTCAAAGGTATTACATGATTTCCCACCTTCCTCAGGAATACGTGTTGAGGTGATCATGATAAGTTCCCTGCAGCAGCATCAACCCTGAGCTATGAGGACATGAATATCTGTCTGTCTCCTTGAAACAGAGGAATGCAGACTGCAAAAAAGAAACTTAAACACCTCACATAAATGAATGTCTCAATAATTTACTCTGACAAACATAATTTTTTGCCTAAGTTCACTCAGCTTCTGAGAGGTCTCATACTCAGTTACTATATTTTCTCAATAATTATAACTATTTGTAATACCTAATAACTATTATTTTGAAGTCAGTATTATTTTGGCATTTATAATATGTGTGTTTACAGCTTGCTGCACTTCTCAAAGAAACTGAATTTCATTTTCTCGGTGCGAATAGAGCCTGAAGGGGAAAAACAGAAGGGGTAATTTTGTAAGAAATGAAAATGTATCTCTCTGATGATTTTGGCAGAAGAGCCAAAAGATCTCCTAATATGGCAAGTTTTTTTTTTTTTATTTCAGCAAATACGAATTGAGTATCTACTTTAGGTGCAATACATAGCCCACTATTTTCAGTATTGTAGGTGTATTCAAAGATGTTTTCTACCTTTCAGGGCTTGCATTCTGACAGACTGCTGTCAGAATTGCTGTTACAATTGCCTCCTACTCTCCAACTTTACACCATTCTCTCTCTCTCCTCTCCAGGAGAGAGGAGTGGTACAGCAGTCTCTCCGCTCCTCCCCCCTCTCTCTCCTCATGGACCCTCTCCTGGCATCTCTGCTTCATTCTGCCTGTCTGCGCAATTCTTTTCTCTGCTGACAGTTTTCCTCATCTTAGTCTGAGTTTGTTTATAATTTGGCGCATAGTTAGCCTCCTGGCCTCTTTCTAGCAACTCTTCACTTTAATTCTCATTTTTAACTGCTTCCATATTTCAGATAATATCATTTAAAATTCTCATCAAAGTGCATGAACTCATATGTCCTTCACAATAGTGTCCTGCTGTAGGCCAGGCAGCTGATATTATTTACATACTACAGATACATTCATTAAGGTACAGATAGATAATATTTATGGCCATAGATTAGTAGGAGAAAATGAGTAATGTAGCAAAGACCTCCCAACCCTCAATATTTAGCTTTTTTTAATTTGCTATATTGCATTTCAGGACTCTTTCTGTGCTTGCGCTGTAGCCCTTCGCCATATGCAAGGTTCTGCTGTTCAAGGCCACCTAGATTGTTTTAACCATTCAGCATCATGGGGTCAGAGACTACAACTCACTAATCTCTCGTCTGTCAGGACAGCACATTCTTAGGACAGAATAGCTGCTCCATAAATAGCTGATGATACAATCCCAAAATAATGCACTGGCAAACAGTAGTGCACAGGAGTTGGACGTGCAAGGCAAGCAGAGAGGGATGGAAGCACAATGGAGGAGGAGATTCTTTTGGCAATCCTGTCAGTTGGGTC
The DNA here is from genome assembly GCA_963573385.1 of Cacajao melanocephalus. Lineage (NCBI taxonomy): Eukaryota > Metazoa > Chordata > Mammalia > Primates > Pitheciidae > Cacajao > Cacajao melanocephalus. The sequence continues at coordinate 9,636 of CAUYLG010026654.1, forward strand.
TGCACATTTTATACATTTCTACACTGATGAAATATGATGGATGTTGCAAATTATAGACTAATATTGCATCTCTCTCTACTTACTTGCGTGGCATTTTATGGTGTGGACTTCATTCAGTGAAGATAGAAATGAACTTCTAACTATGGAAGGGAAAACTCATTTCCTCCCTCCCCCCAGAGACAGATGGATATGACCTTTAACACTGATATTAAAAAACGATAGAAATTTTTCCCCAACATATATAGCTGCCCTTTGATTCTGGGAAAGGTTATCACTTTTTCTTCCATGCCTCTCCCTGCTTCTCTGTTTTATTTTTGTTCCTCTTAACGTGTGATGCAGAGAACCTTAGTTTGAAGGGAATGCTGTGGCTTATTATGTAAATCACATGGCCATAGCTTTTATGCCTGTGAAACCATTTATAGTTTGCCTAGACTACCTTTTACCTCAGAAAGAACTCATGTATCACCGTCTCCTTACGCAGCCTCATGAAAATTAACACTGGCCTTCTCCTTGCTGCAAAGAGACATATTGAAGATTGATGTTTATGAGAAGAATTGAACTCTTTTGAGTTAGTTGTCATGAATGAAAGTGTTATTATGCCCCATTTATGTATAGGACAAAGAGAGTAGATTGATTACCTTATTTGTTCAAGTTATACATTTAAGAAATACAAAGTTATCAAAGCCAGAGAGAAAAGATGAGTCCACAGAAACTGTCTCCCAACCAAAAAGGTGGTGTGCGTTATTCACATGTTTTAAAATAAAAAATAGTTTCTGCATTTGTGTGAAGAGTTTCTGTTTTTATTTGTTTTCTTTAAGATTAATAGCACACTATAATGTTATCTCCACTTCTGTCTGCCATTGCACATAATTTTACTTCCCATAGAGTCCTATTCCAAACACAGGAATGTCTAAAATCCATTTCATCTCCTTATTTTGAAGATGGCATATAGAAAGAAAAACAAGGGCTCAGAACCTCAGAGTGGCCCCAACAATGCCAAACTCTGAGCCTCAAATATTTTCCTTTATCAGCAAAATGGAGATTTAATAAAGCATTAGGTCATTATTTGACAGGGTTGTAACCAATGAGATAAGGCAAGGGAGGAATTAATAAATTAGAAAAGACTTCATAATTCTAGTTTTTATTTTTACTATCCTTCGTTTGCTTGTTAGATTGTGCCTGGCCTAAATATAGTACTCTGTTTGTACTATATTAACATGTATATTTGCAAATTGCTTTCTAAGCCTTCCCAAACCCTTTTCGTGACTTATAAACTTTCCAAGGACAGGAGTATATCTTTTGTTTCTTTTATATTCAGCACCTCCTCTCCCATACTAGTGCATCAGCAAATGATACCACCTTGAATGTGAAGGCCTCTAAGAAGCAAGTGATGGAAAATGACTTTGGATCAACAACAGACTATGATGGCAGCAATTTAGAAAGTGTGACTCAACCAGAAGAGTGAGAGCAGAAACTGAGTTGTAAACTATAGCAGACTCAAGATGAAGCCTCAGAGTAAATGGTTCCTAGTATTAGCAATAGACTTTGGGAATAAAAGGCAAGAGGGGTGAAAAAAACTGTAGACTTAGGGATAAAATCATGTGAGCTTCAAAGCTTAGCAAATGGAGAGCTCTGGCTCCAGAAGAGGCCCCAATCCTTCTTCTTTGTGAGATGTATCTTTCTCTTGGGCACTTTATTAGAGTCCATTGTCACTGGCTCTTCCCTAAGGACATTGCTCTCCCTGTCTCTTAAAAACTCAGGCCTAAATGCAGACAAAATCCCCTTCATACAGTTAAGAACAACAGGATGTCAAGAAGTGTGTGAAAAGCAACAAAAGATAAATTTTAAAATGCAAGAAATGTTAAACCAGTGCATTGTACAAAGCACTGCAGGCAGAGGGACATGCAGAGGTGCCAATTTGCTTCTAAGATTTATAGCTTGGTCCATTTTTGAACAGATAGTTTTCTCTACTTTTTCCACCAAGAGCAGCCACAACTTTATAAGCAACTTGCCTCACTTTTTGGTTCTAAAATACCTATTTGACTCCACAGGGAGGCTGCCATCTTACCTTCCTGTTGTTCTCTGCTATTTGGTTATAATCTTTGGACTCAGAGGGTGGGAATATGAGAGAGGGTGAGGGATGAGAAATTACTTAACAGGTACAATGTACATTATTTAGGCACTGGTACCACTACAAGCCAAGATTTCAACACTACACAATATATTCATGTAACAAAACTGTATTTATACCCCTTACATTTATACACATTTAAAAAAGACTAATAGAGAAACCTAACTAACCTACCTTAATTAACCTTCTGCATCTTCACCCATCCCTCAGGACCCTTTTAGTAAGACTTTAATTTCATGAGAGAAACCTTTTCCATGCTATTGCCATAGCTTGTGCTTGAGATTCCACACATTTTACAAGTAGAAAATAACTTGTTCTTTTGCATAAGGGCATCTCATTTTTGCAATAAAAATTACATCCACACAGCATGAATTACGCACATACAAAAATAAGGCTTTTTTTTTTGTTCACATTGCATAAAAGAGATTCTTACGTTTTGAAAAGTCCTACATTAATTTTCAAGAAAACCCTGGATTTGAGGATTTGAGTTTCTGTGTTTTTAATGTCAATCCCCATAGCCTGCAATAAGGTAATTACTAGTTATTGTTTCACTGTTGCTCTGGCTAGGACTTTCCTATGCTGCTATTGCTAGCATGTTAAGTGAGAAGTCATTTGCTTTCTTTCTTAGAGTCTAGAAACTTTCATGTGGCAAAAATTAGTCACTGGTTGAAACTCTCTGATATATTCAGGGACTGAAAGAAAGCTGAGAAAAGAAAGGCTCTTGAAAAAACATAGGACAATTTCCCCTAATAGCAACAATTTAAAAATTATAATATCACAACAAAACTACATTCAACTCTTATTCAGATTTCCCCAGTTATATCTGTACTCAGGTATGTGTGTGTATTAAGTACTATCAGATTTTGACGTCTATGAAGAGACTTGTGTATCCACCACCACCACAGTCAAGTCACTGCAGTTCCAACACCATAAAGATCCCTTGTGTTGGCCAGGTGCGGTGGCTCACACCTGTAATCCCAGCACTTTGGGAGGCCGAGGTGGGTGGATCACGAGATCAAGAGATCGAGACCATCCTGGCCAACATGGTGAAACCCCGTCTCTACTAAAATACAAAAAAAATTAGCTGGGCATGGTGGCGCACGCCTGTAGTCCCAGCTACTCGGGGGGCTGAGGCAGGAGAATTGCTTGAACCCAGGAGGTGGAGGTTGCAGTGAGCCGAGGTCATGCCACTGCACTCCAGCCTGGCGCCTGGTGATGGAGTGAGACTCTGTCTAAAAAAAAAAAAAAAAAATCCCTTGTGTTGCCCCTTTTAGAACCACACCTCCCTCCCTCTTGTGCCCTGTCTCCTGTCCCTAAACCCCAGCAACCATTAATCTACCTTTGCTTTAAAACATGGTACTGGATAAAGAAAACGTGGCACATATGCACCATGGAATACTATGCAGCCATAAAAAGAATGAGTTTATGTTCTTTGCAGGGACATGAATGAAGCTGGAAGCCATCATTCTCAGCAAACTAACACATGAACAGAAAACCAAATGCCGCATGTTCTTACTCAGTGGGAGTTGAACAATGAGAACACATGGACACAGGGAAGGGACCATCACACATCAGAGTCTGCTGGGGTGAGGGAGCAAGAGGAGGGAGAGCATTAGGACAAATACCTAATGTATGCAAGTCTTAAAACCTAAATAATGGGTTGATAGGTATAGCAAACCTCTGGTGTATACACAGGTATACACCAATGTATACCTGTGTAACAAACCTGAATGTTTTGCACATGTATTCCAGAACTTAAAGTAAATTTTTTTTTAAAAAGATATCATTTCCAAAATGTTATAAAGTGCAATCATACAGTCAATCACTTTTTGAGACTGGAATTTTTTTACTTAGCATAAATTCCTAGAGATCCATTCAAGTTCTTGCTTTTGTGTAGGAGTTCAGTCAGGATGGTGAAAGAAATTGTAGGAAAAGGATGCAAACCTTCTTGGAAGGCTGGGAGGTTTTCCCAAAAGCCTCGGGAGGAGTTTATGGCTGAAGGCAGCCTAATTCCCTTACCTTGAGCTCATAGTATAGAGCAGGTAACAAGGGAATGTAGGGGAGTTTGTCTAAAGAGATTGTTTATTCATGTAGTACTAAGACGGATCTTTGATTTTCCACAGGTGCATGACTGCTCTCTACTTGGGGGTCAGCAGTGTTAATTATCCACAAATGGTGTTTGCTTCAGGTCTTTGTCATTAAATCTGTACTAAATAAATGTCCAAGGTCCGTGGGGTCAGCTTATAGGGGGCCATGGCTGCTGACTCTTTACAGCACTCTCCTTGGTTGCTGTAAGTGGTCTGGTCCCCTAGTCCACTCTTTAACTTGATTATCTGTGTTTGAGTCCATTGCTGGGTCATCCACTGCTGGGTCATCCATTGCTGGGTCAGGGTCTGCAGGTCAGACTCAACAATTTCACCAATAGGTCATTCCTTTTGGTGGATGTATTTGATGGTTTGTATGACCCACAGTTTCTTTAAACATTCACCTATTATAGAGTATCTAGATGAGTTCCAGTTTTAGGCTATAACAAAGAAAGCTGTTTTGAACATTTGTTTTTTGGGGGTCTTTTTATGAAAATAAAGTTTTCATTTCTCTAGGATAGATTCCCAAGAGTGCAATTGCTGGGTCCTATGGTAATTTCATGCTAGGTTTTATGAGATACTGCCAAGCTGTTTTCTGGAATGGCTGTCCCATTTTAAATTATCCTCCATAATATAGGAATGATCTGGTTTTTCTGAATCCCTGCCAGCATTTGGAGTTGTCACTTCTTTTTCTTTAAGCCATTCTGATAGTTGTGTAGTGATATCTTATTGTGTTTTTAATTTGTGTTTCTGTGATGGTTGAACACAGCTGATTATGTTGAATATCTTTTCATGTGCTTATATGCCATATGAATTAGTCCATTCTCACACTGCTAATAAAGACATAAGTGGGACTGGGTAATTTATAAAAGAAAGAATTTTAATTGACTCACAGTTCAGCATAACTGGGGAGGCCTCAGGAAACTTACAATCATGGCAGAAGGGGAAGCAAACACGTTTTTCTTAACATGGTAGCAGCAAGGAGAAGTGCCCAGAGAAAAAGAGGGAAAAGCCCCTTGTAAAACCATCAGATCTCATGAGAACTCACTCACTATCACAAGAATAGTATGAGGGTAACTGCCCCCATGATTCAATTACCTTCCACCAGGTCTCTCATGGACAACGCGTGCAGATTATGGGGACTATAATTCAAGATGAGAGAGAGAGATCCAAGATGGCCGATTAACAACAGCTCAGGATTGTAGCTCCCAGTGAAAGCGCAGAGAGCGAGTGGACGCCGCACTTTCAGACGAATTTTTGTTGCCCACAGACTAGGAGATTCCCGGCGGAGGAGC
>CAUYLG010026655.1:0-20417 GCA_963573385.1 Cacajao melanocephalus
GCTCTTGCCCCAAGCCTGCCATACAGCGGGTATCTTTATGATACTGAACGCTGCCGCCTGGGCCATGGGTTCTTGTCCTGGTAAAACTGTTTTCCCCTTAAATCATGCTCTGCACTGTGTCTGCTCTAGGCATTCCTCCGATTATAAGCTGCTTATTCCTTAATTCATGTTCTGTACTGTGTCTACTCTAGGCATTCCTCCGATTATAAACTAAGATATAGTTATATATATATATATGGAAATAACTGGTAAGATATTTAGGCACTCGTTCTATGAACTAATATATGATTATATATAGAGAATTGTATAAAGGGAAATAACTGAGTAGTAACACTATAAACTGAGATAATCTCCGAGCCTTAATTCTATAAACTAATATATGATTATATAAAGAATTATATAAAAGGAAATAACTGAGTAGTAACACAATAAACTAAGATATTCTCCAGGTCTTAATTGTGCCAGGATTCTGCTTAGCTCTCTTTCCTCGGTACCTATATGGGGGGTTACCCACAGCCCCAGTCATCCCAAAACCTTTCATGACTTTTTTTTCTAACTAGGAACCAGTCAGGATTCAGCACGCTTGATTCTTTTGAGTTCTTTCTATTTCTGTCCCCAATCTTTTATTTTTATGACATTGATCTTTTGAAGAGAGCAGGCCATTTACCTAGTAGATTGTCCCACATTAGGAATGTTCCTTTTAGTGTCATTTACCTGAATTTCCTGAAGTTCTTGTTAGATGGAAGTTTCTTGTTAAATTCATTTCTTCCCTCGAATTTCTTAAGTTAGGGCTAAAGGCTTGATTAGATTCATGGCAACAAGCACTTAAAAACACTCCAGAGAACACATTGTAATAGTGTACGAGGTTGATGAATTTTTACAAACTGAATACACCCAGGTCAAAAAGCAGAACATGACCAGAAACCAGAATCCCCTTCCAGGGCCCCATAGTCACATCCATTTACTAACCCTCACACTCAGAGTGAGGATTGTCCTGACTTCTAATATCACCAATTAATTTTGCTTATTTTTATTCTTTACATAAATGGAATCATACAGTATGTACTTTTGTGTTTTGAATCTTTTGACGTTATACTTAGGCAGATCAACCGTATCATTCCATATAGTTGTATAGTTGCAGTTCATTCATTTTCATTGCTCTATGATATGGTTTGGCGTGCCCCCACTCAAATCTTACCTTGAATTGTAGCTTACATAATTCCCACATGTTGTAGGAGGGACCCAGTGGGAGATGATTGAATCCTGGGAGCAGTCTCCCCTGTACTGTTCTTGTGGTAGTGAATAAGTCTCACAAGATCTGATGATTTTATAATGGGTTTTCCCTTTTACTTGGTTCTCATTCTCTCTTGCCTGCCACCATGTAAGATGTGCCTTTCACCTTCCACCATGATTGTGAGGTCTCCCCAGCCATGTGGAACTGTGAGTCCATTAAACCTCTTTTTCTTTACAGATTAGCCAGTCTTTGGGTATGTCAGCAGTGTGAAAATGGACTAATACACTCTATAACCTCAATATTATTGGCATTTGGGGCTAATTATTTGCTGCTGGGGGCTGTTCTGTGCATTGTAGTATGTTTAGCAGCATCCCTGGCCTGTATGCACTAGATGCCAGTAGCATTCTCCCTAAGCAGTCCTCCTTAAGCAGTTAAAGACAACCCAAAATATCTGAAGACCACAATTTGTGTATCCATTCTGCTCTTGATGGGCATTTGGGTAGCTTCGAAGTATGGTGCTATTATCAATAATGCTATAAACATTCCAGCACATGCCTTTTGGCAGACAGCTATCTATCTACATTTCTGATGAGTTGTTCATCATTCTCACTTGATGAATGATGGATTGGAGTAGAACCTAGGAATAGAATTGTTGGTTTACAGTTTCGCTTTAGTAGGTAATGCCAAGGAGTTTTCCATAATGGTTGTACTGATTTATACTTTCACTAAGAAAGTCACTTGGGAGTTCCAGTTGCTTCTCATCATCACCAGTATTTTTTATTTTTTTTCATAATGGGGCATTATTGTGACATTTCGTTTCCCAGATGACTAATGAATGTGACAACCATTTCATGTGGTTTTGGCTATGTTTTAAGCTAACATTTAATGACTGCTTTCTATGTGCCATTTCAGCCTCTCTGCTTTATAATTTATGCCATTTTTTTTTTTTTTGAGACAGGGTCTTGCTCTGTTGCTCAGGCTAAAGTGCAATGGTGCAATCATGGCTCACTGCAGCCTTGACCTCTTAGGTGAAAGCGATCCTCCTACCTCAGCCTCCTGAGTAGCTGGGACTACAGGCTCATGTCACCATGCTGGCTCATTTTTTTTAAGAGATGGGGTCTCACTGTGTTGCCCAGGCTGGTCTCAAACTCCTGGGCTCAAGCGATCCTCTTGCCTCAGCCTCCCCTAAGTGATGGGATTACAGGTGTGAGCCACTACAGCTGGCCATAAGTCTTATTTAATACAATAATGCTACCCAATTTCACAGATGGGTAAGTAGTATCTGGTAAGAAGAGGAGCTGGGATTCAGCCCTCAAATTCTGGGGTATGCATCTTAGCTTTCCCCATCCCACTTTGTGAGCGGGGCCACCCTAGTCACATTGAGATCTAACCAGTTGTTTGCAGATGGCTGTGGGACCATCTGCAGAGGTGCTGTGAAGACCTGACATTCCAACAGAGGACAGGAAGCAAATGACAGGCCAAGGGGAGGAAGTGGGAGGTCCCAGGCTATAGATAAGGGAAGAAGAAGGCTGCCGCTGGAGCTTGTGAAGTGAGAGGCATGAATGGCAAATAGTGTGTTTATTTAGAGGAAAATCATGAGAAGCAGGAACAAACAGGGCTGTAGGGGAGGTGGGCTGGCAGTGAGGGCAGGTGTCTGCGTAAACAGGCATTGGCTGGGTAGAGGGAGCACAGGAGCCAGGCCCTGGGAAGAGGTTTCCTTTCTCTGGGAGCTCTGGCTGAAGCCCTAGGAGGGACATCAAGCGAACATTTTCAGGAGCTCCCCCAGGCGTGGGTCCTTGTGGAGCTTTTCCTCTAGAGCCAGGTACTTCAGTGGGGCCAGTTCCTTGTGTCTGAAGTCAGAGGGGGATGGAGAGAGGGTGAGGGGTTACAAAGCTGGTGGTCCAGCCTCCCACTGGGTTTTCTCCAGCTGCCCCACCTGCTCACCGATTGAGGCGCTGCTCCAGGATGCGGATGCGGAACATGGCCTGAGAGCAGTAACTCAGGTACAGGTCTTCATCCTCGGGTGTCAGCGTCACCTGGTTCTCCTGGTACCACTGCTGCTTCTTCTGCAGCTCCTGGGTCTCCTGTAGGCATAGGGAGGTCAGAGCAAGAGGGCTGACAAGGCTGAGCTTCACCCAGGCTGCAGGCTGCAATGCCATTGGTCACTAGACAGCCCCATGACAGTTGGCCCCACTGTCTCCACCCACACCGGCCAGAGACACAGAGGCAGGGGCCACAATATATCTTGAGTGGGAGCCAGCGGGGTCATGTTTATAGGGATGTCATGTCCATGAGGTCAGAGCAGGGGCCAAGACTGAGACAGCCATGTAGCTCTGGACAAGTTACTGGCATTTTCAGAACCTGCAATTTCTTGTCTGCAAAATGAGGGTCACTGTACTCCCCACTCCCCTGTAGAGCTCCTTGTGAAGATTAAGTGACATAATTTTAATAGTGCATGGGGACTGCATGGTGTGTGCCTGACCAACAAAAATGGGTCAAGGACTAGGAGTTGTTATAACGTACCATCCGTCTGTCTATGCATCCATCCAACCCATCTATTCCTCTTCCCATCCCTCCACCCATCCCTGCCTATCCATTCATCCATCCATCTGTCCACTCATCCATTCAACCACCCATCTATCCACCCGCCCATCCATCCATCCATCCATCCATCCATCCATCCATCCACTCACCTGTTCACTCATTCATCCATCCACCCACCCATCCATATATATACCCATACATCTATCTACTCACCCATCCGTCTACCTATCTATCCATTTATCCACCCATTCATCCACCCATCCAGCTATCCATCTATCAGTCCACCCACCCATCCATCTAACTATCAATCCATCCACCCATCCATACACCAGTTCATCCAACTCTCCATCCATCCATCCATCCATCCATCCATCCATCCATCCATCCCCCTATCCATTCGTCTATTTGATAAAGAAGTGTGAGGAGGAACAACTCAGCCATTTGGAAACCCCAAGAACTGACATATTCATCCCCTCCTCAGGCCCTCACAAGCCTGTGAGATGGTGGGCAGGCAGCCCTGGGCCCATTTTCTGGATGCAGATGCTGAGATCCCCTCCCCAACCAAGGCACTGGTGGCACCTTCTCAAAGCGGGCCTGGATGAGGTTGGCCTTGTTGATGAGCCGCTGCTTGAAGTCGCTGAGGCACTCATCCTTGAGGCGCATTGCCTGCCAGCGTGTTAGTTTCTCTCCTGGCGGGAGCTGGACCAGGAATGGGGCCAGGTAGTCCAGCTGGGTCTCCACCTGCCGCAGGTGCTCTTCATGCATCACACGTTCCTGTAATGGTAAGGGGGAGTCAGCTGGATCAGCAGGGGCTGCAGTGAACTCTTCACCAGCTCTGCGTCAGCAGTGTGCCAGCACAAAACCAGACCTCACAGCCAGGTCTCGGTGCATTAGGCCTCCAAGACAGGCCTTAGAAGGGCCCACGTGCTGGTCTCTGGACCTGGTGACAGCCAACTCTTTTTCTCTTACATGGATGTGTGTCTCTCTGCCTGAGCCTTGGTTTCCTTCTCTGAGGATTCGACAGGATCATATCTATAAAGCACGCAGCCTGGTGCCTGACAATCCATAGTAGATGCTTATTCAGTCCACGGTAGTGGTTATTAATGTTAGTTAAAAAGTGCCAGTAACTGCCTTCACTTTTTTTTCCCCCCTGGGGCCTCTGTCCTACATCTGCAGACAGGGGACAGTGAAGTTGGAAACGTGGGGGGCTGATGCACCCCCTGGGATCTGAGAACAGTCATCTGATGCCCCGTCCTGCCTCACTAACCCCAAACTATTTTTAGAAATCTCAACTTGGTTGGTGAAAGGGATTCAGAAGTCGGCCCTGAAAACCAAGAGGGGACGTGCAACCTGAGGGTGTAACCTGAACGCCCTCCCTGTGTCAGAGCAGGAGAGCTCAGGCCTAGAGCCAGAGGTAGCTCACTGGGGCCACTGGCCCAGGGTACAACCTCAGTGGGAGCCCTGAGTGGAGGTGGGCATATAATTTTAATTATTTTCCCATACACAACAGGCCTTGGCTAGGCTACAGCCCCTGGGGATGGGGCGAGATCTGGCCCAAATCCCAAGTACTTTTTAAGACGAACCATAGAAATGGTCAGCTCAGCAGCAAGGATGACCTCATGGTATCAATAACCTCATCCCTGACAGAGGGTTTTTCAGCAGAATTCCTCATGGTCCCCCCAACCCTTGAGGCCAGGGGGTCTAAGAAAAGCTGGGGGCTGGGCAAGGGATTGATACTGACCATGGCCTCCCGATATTCCTTGCTCTTCTCATTCCGCTTGGTGTCATAGATGGAGATGGTCAGTGCATGCACCTCCTCCTCTTCCTCGCGAAGCTTCAGGATCTCCAGCACCTGAGATGGGAAGTGCTGGAGGGTGTGATGAAGACACCCCCACCCCTGTAACCCCAGCTCTTTGGGAAACCAAGGGGGGCAGATCGCTTGAGCTCAGGAGTTTGAGACCAGCCTGAGCAAAATGGAAAAACCCCATCTTAAAAAAACACACACACACACACAAAATTAGCCGGGCATGTTGGTGTGCTCTGGTGGTCCCAGTTACCTGTGAGGATCAGGTGGGAGGACCACCTGAGCCGGGGATGTAGAGCCATAATTGCACCTCTGCATTCCAGCCTGGGTGACAGAGCGAGATCCTATCTCAAAAACAGGGACACCACCCACCTGCTCACTCTCCCATGGGACCCTACCTCCAGCTCCGACTCCCAGACCTGATGTCTGGACAGCTTCTCCTCCTTCTTCAGGTGCATCAAGGTCTCGTACTGGTAGAGCAGCTTCTTGGTATGCTCCATGGGCTCCACCTGGGTCAACAACCACCACAGTGACACAGAGGCTGCCATGATCGGGGCATAGGATCACCTGGGTTCTAATCTACCCCTGCCACTTTCTAGCTGTGTGATCTTGAGCAAGTTGCTAAACCTCTCTGAGCCTCAATTTTCTCATTTACAAAAATACTGATAATAATAAAAGAGGAACTGAAGGCTCAGAGAAGCTGGGGACTGTGCCAGGAGAGTGAGGGTTTGACTAGGAAGACCAGCCCTCAGAGGTGGTGAGAATATTCCCCTCCCACAGAGACTCCCTAGGATCTGAGGTGTGCCCTGACCAGGAGTAGGGAACGTGAGAAGTCGTCTTAGCCTGCTGAGTTCTCTTTTTTTTGGTGGAAACGGGAAGATTTTCAGAGCAGCTGTAAAGAGAAGGGTCCCTAGATGGGAACTTTTGGTTTCCCTAAGGGGCGAAGATGAATTTTCTGGCCGGGATTCACTAGTGCCCATCCTGGTTCTCCCAAGTTGCTAGAATGACACAGAGGGCTCCGGTTCCAACTGCACCCGACCCCTGCCCGCCATGGCCCCCAAGCCCACCTCGAAGGTGATGCACATGTCGGGAGTCATGATGATCTTGTTGCCCTTGCTGTCCACCTCGCTGCGCCGTAGGAACTCGCGCTTGGAGGCAGTGATGCGGTCCTCGCGGCAGTGGTAGCGCAGCTGGATGCGCTCCTCTGCGACCAGAAACACGCGCTCCGCCACGTCCTCCTCCGCGGGCTTTGCTGGGTTGCGGAAGAACCGCTCTGTGATTTTCTGGGAGGCCAGAACATGCATAGAGTGAAGGTATGAGAGGAGATTTCTGTGCAGGCCCGCAGGCAGGAGCAATGGACGTTCAGGACACTGGAGTCTGGGGTCGTTTGGGGATTCTTGTGGGGATGGATTTTGTGGGTTCTTAGGGCCAGGCCACTCCAGTCCCATGTGGTGCTGGGCCCCTCCTCAGCTCCTTCAAGACTCTGCTTGCCTACCTCAGGAGGTGGGGAGCTCACCACCTCTCCAGGCAGCCTACTCCATCGCTAGACATCCCTCACTGCTAGAAAGGGCTTCTTTGGCGTGCTGCCATTACACACAGTTGCTAATTTGTAATGACATGGAGAGGAAAATCGACAATTTAATGTTAAGTGGGTAATACAGGGACTGTAATCCCCAGGTCCTGATCTCAATTAAGTTAGAAAAAACTCTCAAAACCAAACCTATAATCCGTGGTAATATATGAGAGATGCCATTTTGAGATATTTTTGCTTTTCTCTACATTTTCCCATATTTTCCAAATGTGTAGTCATAAGTGTGTATTTTTTATAACAATAAGAAAATAACACATCCTTGGCCCCATGGTTGAGGGCACAGTCTGGCACCAGACAACCCCAGGATCGTGCATTTGGTGATATGGTTTGGCTCTCGTCTCCACCCAAACCTCACCTTGAATTGTAATAATCCCCACGTGTCAAGGGCGGAGGTAATTGAATCATGGGGGTGGTTTCCCACATGCTGTTCTCGTGATAGTGAGTTCTCCCAAGATCTGATGGTTTTATAAGCAGCTTCCCCTTTGCTCAGCACTTATTCTCGCTCCTGCTGCCCAGTGAAAAGGTGCCTTCTGCCATGATTGTAAATTTCCTGAGGGTTCCCCAGCCATGCGGAACCGTGACTCAATAAAACTTCTTTTCTTTATAAATTACCTAGTCTCAGGTATTTCGTCATAGCAGCTAAATACATTTGGCAAAATGCTTGGTTCATCACTGACGAATTTATTTGTTAAGAATAAGAATTCTTATTTGCTAAGAATAAATTCTCAGCAGTGGGATTGCTGGAACAAAAAATGTACACGTTTTGTGCATGCGTGCATGTGCGTGTGTGTGTGTGTGTGTTTTGAGATGGAGTCTCATGGTTGGTGCCCTTGGATATGTCTCAGGCCTTGATGCCACCCAGAGCCCGTGTTCTCACCATTCAGAGGTGACATCAGCTGCCAGAGAAGGAGGGCGACCTGTCCCCAGCCCTGGCGAGCTCTTACCACAATGGGCCGGGGGTTTGACTCTGCACTGCTCAGAGTGAGCTTCTTGACTCGGGGTCCGAAGTCGGCGTGGCGGTAGGAGAGGAAGTCTGAGCGTCCTTGATAGTACTCTGTCATTGTCCTGGGTGTCTCCTCCCGCTTTATCAGGCCATCCACACGGGCCGTTTCATAAAACTCAATGACACGGTCCATCTCGGGTTGCATGGACTTGTACGAGTGCACTGGGTGGGGAGCAGGAGGTGGGAGGAGACAGCTTCATGAGCACTAGGAACTATGTGGCCGCTGGCTTGATCACCCAACCCCAGGCCCAGGGGGAAGACAGCTCCACGTTATGGATGAGATGAGCTATGGAACCAGCCCCCTATTGCTGGGTGTTTAGGTTGTATACAACTTTTTCTGATGATTACCAACACCACGATGAACATCTGCATTGTGCATTTTTTGTTCTTGTCCTTTATTAGCTAAGAATAAATTCTCAGCAATAGAATTTCTGGATCCAAAAGTGTACACTTTTTTTTTTTTTGAGACAGAGTCTCACTCTGTCACTCAGGCTGGAGTGCAGTGGCATGATCTCAGCTCACTGCAATCTCTGCCTCCCGAGTTCAAGCAATTCTCCTGTCTCAGCCTCCCGAGTAGCTGGGACGACAGGCACCCGCCACCACACCTAGCTAATTTTTGTATTTTTAGTAGAGATGGGGTTTCACCATATTGGTCAGGCTGGTATCAAATTCCTGACCTCAGGTGATCCACCCACCTCAGCCTCCCAAAGTGCTGGGATTACAGGTGTGAACCACCATGGTCAGTCAAAAGTGTACATGTTTTAAGGTCATTATCAATATTTTGCCCAAAGGCCCTCCAGAAAAGTTCCAACTTACTATCCCATCAACAGTGACAGAGTGACTGTTGCTCCCATACTTGTTCATACCCAGTATGACCATTCTTTTCCCTCTTTGCCAACAAGAGGGTTATAAGATGGTCCCTTATTGGTTAGGGACCTTATTAGTTTTATTTATTTTTTTTTATATCAACTACCAAATGAGGTTGATCCTTTTTTTTTTTTTTTTTTTTTTTAGAGGGAGACAGGGTTTCGCCCTGTTGGTCAGGCTGGTTTGAACTCCTGACCTCAGGTGATCCACCTGCCTCGGCCTCCGAAAGTGCTGGGATTACAGGCATGAGCCACCATGCCCAGCCGAGGTTGATCATTTTTTAAATGTATATTAGCCCTATGCTTCTTTTGTAAATTTCTTGGTCAGGATTTTTTTTTTTTTTCTTGAGACAGGATCTCACTGTGTCACCCAGGTTGGAGCACAGTGGCATAATCTCGGTTCTCTATAGCCTTGACTTCCTGGGCTCAAAGTGATTCTCCTGCCTCAGTCTCCTGAATAGCTGGGATTATAAGCATGTGCCATCATGCCTGGTTAATTTTTGTATTTTTTGTAGAGATGGGGGTTCACCATACAGCTCAGGCTGGCCTTGAACCAATCTGCCCACATCGGCCTCCCAATGTGCTGGGATTACAGGTGTGAGCCCCTGTGCCCGGCTCTGCCTCCTTTAAATGTGGCCTCCACGGTGTGACCTCATGGTGAGGTTCCTGCCTGATTCCAACCACAGAAGCAGCATGCGGCCCCGGCTTGAGGTGCGTTTGTCACGTTTCGTTGGATTTTGCTGAGCTTTCCCTGACCTCCCACACATTGCGTTTGCTGAGGGAGGCAGGGCGCTTCCACTGCTTGCCGCCCAAGAACTCCTGTGTAAGATGTATGCTGGTTCCTCCCGTTATATACCACCTGCCAAAGGGTGTGTCAGGCCCCCAGCCCGGGCTCCTGGCCGGCCAGGAAAGGGGACCCACGCACCTCGCAGAGCCTGGGGGTGGCCGGGCTTGAAGTAGTCTGTCTTCAGGTCTGTGGTCTTGTTTATGTGCTTCAGCTCCAGCATGTCCTCCCGGTTCTGGTACCACTCCTTTATCTCCAAGATATTGGTACCTGTGGGGCCGATGGCCCTTGCTGCAGCCGAGCCAGCTCCCCTAGCCTTCACCCCACCCCTCAACCCCGCCACTTATTCCAGGCACGCAGAGGCCAGCAATGCCCACAGAGAGAGCAGAAGCCTCCCCGACCCTGGGCTGGCCTGGACCCATGGCCAGAGCAATCACCCTTACACTCCAGGTCCTCATAGGTGGTGAGGCGGCTCACAAGGCCGTTGCGGTTGAGGTACGGGGCCCACTTCTCCAGCTTTGCCCTCTTGTACTGAATCACCTTCTTCCCATTCGGGCAGCGGGTCTCGAATGCTGTGGACAGAGAGTCAGCTGGGGTCTCTCCTTCCTAGATTGGGAAAGGGGCAGCCCTACCCAGCCACTCATCCACCCACTGATGGTTCGCTGCGTACTGACCTCCTCCAGCCCCAAGCCCTATCCAGGGAGGCTGAGGAGAATAGTCACCAGGGGTGGCTCCAGCCCCGGAGGGCTTCTCGGGCCAGGCAGAAGCACAGACCCACCCAAGAATGGGATTTGAGACCCATCAGAGGGTCTGCACCACAGTCAACCACACTCTCCCGGGCTTTACTTGTACAGGTCTCTGCCAGAAACGCCATCATCCCCTCCTCCCCTGGTTGGACTGACTCCTTTGGAGCCTTCAAAACTTAGCCCAAGTGACCTCTAGCCTACTTCTGGTACCCCTTTCTGCCCACCCATCCCCAGGCCCCAGCCCCCGTGCTGGGCTGGGTGTGCCTCCTCTGGGTTCCCATGACACCCTCTCTGGCAGTTCCCACTCTGATGAAATGGCCCATGCCCTTCCCATAGGTCTGGGTGCTCCTAAGTGGGCACCAGCAGATATTGACATGGAGCATGACAGTCCCTGCCCTCCTGACTTCTCTACCTACCCCTCTCCGGTCCTGAGACCCCCTGCACCATCTGGGCACTGCCCATGGCCTCCTCTGGGTAGAAGAGTGTGAGAGGGGAACGGGCTGGGTTCCCAGGCCTGCTGCCGCCCACATGCCATCATCCCACACAGGCTCACTGAGCCCCATTGCCTTGTGTGCCAGACTGGTGTCGGGCCCTCGGGGTCACAGAGCTGAGTGTGTATGGCAGGAAGGGAGGAGGGAGGCAGGGTACAGCTGAAGGTGGGAAGGGAGGAAATGTGGGGCAGGGCATTTCCTGCTGTGTCCCCCCCACGTCGCTGCTGCACCCCACCCCTGCTGCTGCACACCCCCCTCACTGCTGCACACCCCCCACCTCACTGCTGTCTCCCCCTCGCTGCTGCACCCTCCCCCCGCTGCTGCACAGCCCCCCGCCTCACTGCTGTCTCCCCATCGCTGCTGCTCCATACCTCTCTGGAGGCCCAGGAACTGTGGCTGGAGAGGATAAGTGAACACACAAATAGCAAATACCTTCCGGGGAGATCTCAATCTGCTCCACCCATGAGTGGGGCATGTCGAAGCTCTTATCCTCATCCTCCTTGTCCTGATGGGAGAGAGAAGGGGGTGGGGGAGGTGGTGCTGGTCAGGGCCTTGAAGCAGAAGTTATGGTCAAAGTTCTATCTCTGCCCACAGAGCCAAGCCAAGGTGATCCATTGGCTTCCCTAGGGGAATTAGAGGTCATGAGCACGACCCATGATGTGGAAGAGGAGGAGCTGGCTCTGAGCAGGGAGCTATTCCTGTACCTGCTGGGCTTAGGACAGCAGCACCTCACCCTGCCTACCCTGCCTGCCCAGCCTGCCCTGCCCCAGCTGTAGGCCCTTCATTATTACAGAGGTGTTTCTGGAGTCAGGGCACCTAAGCCCCACCCTCTCTCCAAGACCAGCTAAGGGCCCGAGCAAGTCCTTTAAAGGCTTTAAGCCTCAGTTTCCCTAACTGTAAACTGGACCTTTTAGGAGGATTAAATGATATAATGTCTGTAAAGGCCTTGGGACTCTGCCTGGCTGACATCGTCACCATCATCATTATTATTATTGTTATTTGAGATGGAGACTTGTTCTGTGGCCCAGGCTGGAGTGCAGTGGCTTGATCTCAGCTCACTGCAACTTCCTTCTCCCGGATTCAAGCGATTCTGCTGCCTCAGCCTCCCGAGTAGCTGGGATTACAGGCATGCACCACCACACCCAGCTAATTTTTGCATTTTTAGTAGAGATGGGGTCTCACCATGTTGCCCAGGCTGGTCTTGAACTCCTGAACTCAAATGATATACCCACTTCGGCCTCCCAAGTGCTGCGATTACAGGCATGAGCCGCCGTGCCTGGCCTGTTATTATTTCCTCTCTGATACTTAATTTCCCCATTTGTGAAATAAGGCCCGATCTAGACAAATGATCCTCAAACTAGATAATCACAGAAACTTGGACAAGACTCTCTCGACTTAAAACTTTTGTCCCACAAATATTGCTCATACCTCTGACATCTGGTTATCTAATTGTGACGTTTTGCAGGGGACAAAAATGGGTGAGCAGTCGGTGGTTAGCATTGTCAAAAACCTCTAAGGTGGCCAGGTGAGTGGGCTGTCACCGGGGTTCTGGTGTTTCCTGGGGGTCCATGACTGGGCTCTGACTCTTCGGGCTGCCCTCTGTCCATCTTTGCTGTAATGGGGGCTCTTAGGCCAGGGTGGACCAGGACTCTGTGACTGGAACTGTTTGATCATCAGCCATATGTGCGCTAAGGCTGCCTGCAGGGCTGGCTGGGCTCCCAAGGCCCTGGCTGGTCCACAGCCCCAAGGCCAGCAGGGGGAGCCTATGCCTATTTACTGCACAGGAGATGCCCCCAGTCTCTGGAGATGAGGGCGCTGGGAACATTTAGCACCCTTTCCAGGCAGTCTACACTGCTGGGCCAAGCACATCACAGCAAGCAGCCCCAGGAGGTAGAACAGAGAACCCAGACTCTGTAGGTTCAAATCCCAGCTCTGTCACTTTACAGCTATGTTGCCTTGGGTAAGTGACTTAACCCTTCAGATATAAGTGACTTAACCCCTCGGGTGTAAGTCTCCCCATCGGTAAAACGGGATAATACTAATCACGGGTGGCAATACCAGTGCCCACCTCACCAGGTGGCTGTGGAGATTTAAACGAGTTACTTCAGGTTAAGTAGACACAGTGGAGCCCAGTACTTAGTAAGGACCTCATGAGTGCTACCTTTTGCTACAGGCGAACGGTGTCCCCCTAAAATTCATAGATTGAAGTCCTAACCCCTGAAAGTGACTGTTTTATTTATTTTTCTTATTTTTTCTTTTTTTTGTTGTTGTCTTGATCACTTACTGTCTGAATGACTGTATTTAAAGACAGAGTCTTTGGAGAGGTGACTACGGTGAAATGAGTTCGTTAGAGTGGGCCCGAATCCAATATGACTGGTGCTGCTGGGCATGGTGGCTCATGCCTGTAACATCAACGCTTTGGGAGGCCAAGGCAGGGGGATCTCTTGAGCCCAGGAGTTCGAGACGAGACTGGGTAACATAGCAAGACCGTGTCTCCATGAAAAACAAAGATTAGCCGGGTGTGGCGGTGTGCGTCTGTAGTTCCAGCTACTCAACAGGCTGAAGTGGGAGGATCACTTGAGCCCAGGAGTTTGAGGTTTGCAGTGAGCTGTGATTGTGCCACTGTGCTCTAGCCTGGGAAACAGAGGGGACCCTGTCTCAAAAAATATATATATATATGACTGGCATCCTTATAAGAACAGACTAGGACACAGATTTGTACAGAGGGAAGACAATATGAAGACAGGAAGAAGAGAGTCATCTACAAGCCAAAGACAGAGGGCTCAGAAGGAACCAACCCTACCGACACCTTCATCTTGGACTTCCAGCCTCCAGAACTGTAAGAAAATTAATTTCTGTTGTGTAAGCATCCCCCCATCTGTGGTGCTTTGTGACGGCAGACTAATGCACCTATTAGAATTACTATGAATACAACTATGACCCTTCTGCCTCTATTTCACATAAAGCCTGAAACTGAGTTCAGAGAAGGGAGGCTGGTAATGTGGGGAAGACTTTCAGAGGAACTGACAGAACAGACAAGAAAGGCCTGGCAGCGTGTGGGGCTCATGGTGGCTACTTGGGATGGAACTGAGCATGGCCAGCTCTGGGGCTCCCAGGGGGTTGCAGAGATAGTCTTATGACCCTGCTCCAAGGGGATACTTTCTTTTTCTAAATTTATTTTTATTTATTTTTGGAGGGATGGGGTTGCCCAGGCTGGAATGCAGTGTCATGATCACGGCTCACTGCAGCCTTGACCTCCCAGGCTCAAGCGATCCTCCTGCCTCAGACTCCTAAGTAGCTGGGACTACAGGTGCATGCCACCACAACAAGCTAATTAAAAAAAATTTTTTTTTTTAGTAGAGACAGGGTCCTGCTATGTTGCCCAGGCTGGCAAGGGGCATGCTTTCCAAAGGAGCAAGGCAGCTCCTGAACAAGGTGGACCATGTCAGGGGCAGAAGACCCGACTTCAACTCCTATCCCTTCCCTAACCCACTGGGAGGTCCTGGGCAGGTGACTGGCCCTTCTGGGCCTCAACGTGCCCATCTGTAAAATGAGGACATTGCTCCAGCCTTCCTACTTTGAGGAACTGATCATTGGTCTACCTGGGCCGTCCCCCACCCCACACACATGCTGCTGAGGTTGCTTGTCAGGCTCCCTGAAGCCTTCACATACATTCCCTGGGTTCTCGAGCTGCTGAGACTCACCAGATTTTCCACGTCATCCTCGTCGTTGATCCCACTGTCATCTTCTTCAGTCAAGGACAGCTCAGGCTTATCTGTCCCCAGGAGCATGTACTCCCACCTCACAGGGTCACCCAGGTCAAAGATCAAGTCCTGTTGAGGATGAGAGCAGACAGCTGAGCACACCCACAGCCCCCATATCTCCACCTGCTCCATGGGGAGCTGGGAGATGGTGACTCCAGGGCAGAGAAGGGGCCTGGGCCCGTGGCTTGGAAGAGCAGAATGTCAGTCCCAGGCGGCTCTGACAGTTCATGCCCACCCCCTCCTCATCCCAACAGGGAAACTGAGGCCCTCAGGGGGCGCAGAAGTCCCTGCCCATCATTCAGCCTCCGTGGGAGGAAATCTCGTGTTGACCTCTGTGAAAGACTAGGAGGCTCTCTGGCCTGGGCTAAACCTGAATGTGCAAGTCTCTCTGCACTGGCCGGGCAGTGCTTAGAGACAATGAAAGAAGCCAGCAAGAATTGGTGGCAGAAGGATCTAGCAACTTCCAGGAAGTGGAAGAGTTTTTAAAGAGCAACCCCGTTTATTTTATACATGCCAAGAACAAGGGAACTAGCAGGCACACGTGGAGGTTTACATAAGAAGCAGGTGGATGGCCAGACGTGGTGGCTCGTGCCTGTAGTCCCAGCACTTTGGAAGGCCGAGACAGAAGGATCACTTAAACTCAAGAGTTCAAGACCAGCCTGGGTAGCAAAGGGAGATTCCCATCTCTACAATTTTTTTTTTTTTTGAGACAGAGCCTTACTCTGTTGCCCAGGCTGGAGTGCAGTGGCATGATCTCGACTCACTGCAACCTCTACCTCCCAGGTTCAAGTGATTTTCCTGCCTCAGCCTCCTGAGTAGCTGGGATTACAGGCAAACACCACCATGCCTGGTTCATTTTTGTAGTTTTAGTAGAGACAGGGTCTTACCATTTTGGCCAGGCTGATCTTGAAGTCCTGACCTCAAGTGATATGCCTGCCTTAGCCTCCCAAGGTGTTGGGATTACAGGCATGAGCCACTGTGCCTGGCCAGTTTTTTTTTTTGTTGTTGTTGTTGTTAATTAGCCAGTGCATGGTGGCATGCACCTGTAGTCCTGGCTACTCTGGTGGCTGAGGCAGGAAGATCACTTGATCCCAGGAAGTTGAGGCTGCAGTGTGCTGTGAATACACTGCTGCACTCCAGCCTGGGAGACAGAGTAAGATCCTATCTCTCCAAAACAAAACAAAACAAAACAAAACAAAAAAACAGTAGATGAGTAGGAATTTCTCCTACATGGAGTGTATCTACCACCTTCTTTTCTTTCTTTCTATTTTGTTTTATTGAGACAGGGTCTCCCTCTGTTGCCCAGGCTGGAGTGCAGTGGCATGATCTCGGCTCACTGCAACCTCCATCTTCCTGGTCCAAGCAATTCTCTGCCTTAGCCTCCTGAGTAGCTGGGACTACAAACATATGCCACCACAACCCAGCAAAGTTTTGCATTTTTAGTAGAGACGGGGTTTCACCATGTTGATCAGGCTGGTCTTGAACTTCTGACCTCTTTTCACCCAGTCCGCCTTGAGGCCTTGTTCACCTCAAGAAAAGTGGCTCATCTGTCAGATAATTCCTGGAAGGTGGGGAGCACCTCACATTATAACCAACCTTTCTAGAGCACGGTGCCCCCACCCACTCTAAATCATGTCCAGAGGAAATCAAAGGCTGTAGAACAGCAGCCTGGAGGGGTGGGGGTGTTAATTTTAAGCTGTCCTGAAGCCAACACTAAGCCTAGTACTCACTGCTGTGTATGAGTCCTGAGAGGCCTCCGAGGATTTCTCTGCCCTAGCTGTTGGGTGGAGGGGAGAGAAGGGAGGGCCACTACAGAGGAGAGTTGCGGAGAGAAGTGCTGGTAGATTTCATAGCGACTGAACAGTCAACGCTTAGTGGGCTTCATGGAGAGGAACCAAACTGTATTGATATTTGCCTTCTTTCCTTTTTTCTTTATCTTTTTTTTTTTTTTTTTTTTGAGACTAAGTCTCACTCTGCTACCCAGGCTCGAATGCACTAGCACAATCTTGGCTCACTGCAACCTCCACCTCCCAGGTTTGAGCAGTTCTCATGCCTCAGCCTCCCAAGTAGCTGGAATTACAGGCGCCCGCCACCACACCCAGCTAATTTTTGTATTTTTGGTAGAGATGGGGTTTCCCCATGTTCCTCCGTTGCCCTTGAACTCCTGGCCTCAAGTGATCCACCCACCTCGGCCTCCCAAAGTGCTGGGATTACAGACGTGAGCCACCACGTCCGGTCAACCTTCTTTCACTCTTGGCCTAAATTCTGTTACTTTTGTAAACCAGCGTAAGCAGTAGTTAGAAATTATGCTTTGTTGCTTTAACTTAAGTTCTATTTCTTTAGAAAAAGCATAAATGAATGAACAACAGCCACATCCATGTGCCTGGGGTATGTTTGCCCCAGCCAGTCTCTCTGTGGATGCCTTGCCACCCCGCTCCAACCTCTTGCTCTTTTAAGGCTCTTTGAAGGAACAATGCGCCTGCCCCAATGTTCATGTGGTGGGAAAGGTGACAGCCCGAGTTACAATTTCTTCTCCATGCCCTCACTTGGTGCAGTACTGCCCCTCTGGCCTTACTTCCACCTTCACCTCAGAGACTGATGGACAGGATGAGGATATTCAGGCTGGAAGAGCGGCTGAAGGGGGACTGTAGCATCCTCTGAAGGGTCGTTACCATCCATGGTGCTTATGAGCCCAGGCACTGGGGGATGGCAGCACTGGCTCTGCCCCATCTGTGTGGTGTGGGAGAAGCTATCTCACTTCACTTGGCCTCAGTTTCCTTACCTGTAAAATGGGAGCAACAATAGTTAGCATTTATTGAACAGCTAGAGACCATTCTAAGCACCTACTGAGTGTTACATCCCACAACCCTGGAATCAGTGCCTAAGGGAGGTGAGGTGACCAGAGGTGTCTCCTTTGCTGAAGGCAGAGGTTTCTCTATCTCAGAGCTTCTGACTTCTTCACAGAGACAGAGCAACCTGCAAAGCAATCAGGTTTGTTTTGGTTTTTCTTTGAGACGGAGTTTCACTCTTGTGGCCCAGGCTGGAGTGCAGTGGTGTGATCTCGGCTCACCGCAACCTCCACCTTCCAGTTTCAAGCAATTATCCTGCCTCAGCCTCCCAAGTAGTTGGGATTATAGGAACCCACAACGATGCCCAGCTAATTTTGTATTTTTTTTTTTTTTTTTAGTAGAGATGGGGTTTCCTCCATGTTGGTTAGGCTGGTCTTGAACTCCCGACCTCAGGAGATCCACCTGTCTTGGCCTTCCAAAGAGCTGGGATTACAGGTGTGAGCCACTGCACCCGGCCTCATGCACAAACTCTTCCTGTCTCCCGCAGGAGCTGGCAGTCATCCCTCTGAGCCTTATTTACTTATTTATTCATTCCCCAAGATGAAATGACCATTAAAAAAAGTGTGTCGCCAGGCACAGTGGTTCAGGCCTGTAATCTCAGCACTTTGGGAGGCCAAGGTGGGAGGATCACTTGAGGTCGGAAGTCTGAAACCAGCCTGGCCAAAATGGTGAAACCCTGTCTCTACTAAAAATCCAAAAAAATCAGCCAGACGTGATGGTGCGTGGCTGTAGTTGCAGCTACTCGGGAGGCTGAGGTGGGAAGATCACTTGAACTCAGGAGGCGGAGGTTGCCGTGAGCCAAGATCGCGCCACTACACTCCAGCCTGGGTGACAGAGTGAGACTCTGTCTCAAAAATAAAAGAAAAGTGTGGAACACTATATAGAAATCAACGTTGTCTCCCACCATTTGGTGCATCCGGGACTATAGAAATGTCACTGTCCCTGCCCTACATCTTCAAATGAACATTCTCAGGTCACAATAATAAGTCTTCCCGAAAGGATTCTTCAGGAAAAACAAGCTATTTCCTTGGCTCATATTTTCCTCTTTTTGTAGCATGCACCAGCAACTGATGCAAGTAGTATACACGGGGAAGGAAGAAGGGGTCCACCAGCAAGCCCATGGCTGTCGACAGCCATAAGATCAGAGACAAGCACAAAGGGATAGGGTGACAGACTGGCAGAAAGGCCTGTAACAGCTTGAGAATAACTCTTCATAGTCTTCATTTCATTCCCGACAGAAATCTCACTGTCCAGTGCGCGCGCGCGTGCGTGTGTGTGTGTGTGTGTGTGTTTGTGTGTGTGTGTGTGTGTATGTATGAGAGACAGACAGACAGACAGGGTCTCTCTCTGTTGCCCAGGCTGGAGTGCAATGGCACGATCATGGCTCACTGTAGCCTTAACCTCCCAGGCTCAAGCAATCTTCCCATCTCAGCCTCCCTAGCAGCTGGGACTACAGGTGCATGCCATCATGCCTGGCTAATTTTTTGAAACTTTTTTGTAGAGACGAGGTCTCACTTTGTTGCCCAGGCTGGTCTCAAACTCCTGAACTCAAGCGATCCTCTCACCTCATCCTCCCAAAGTACCAGAATTACAGGTGTAAGCCACCGTGCCCCACCAGAATGCATAGATATTGATGAAGTAAGCCAGTGAGTTACAGAGCCACAAAGAAATGTTGTTGCCTAGGAGGCAAGGAACAAGACACACAAGAAACCCTAGGATGCCTATTTCCCAACAGATGGTTACTGTGGAGCCACAAAGTTCACAGCACTTGGACTCTGTCAATGAATTGTAGCATAAATCTCAGTAATCATGCAGAAGGCATGTGCAATGGGAATAGCAGCATAATGAGTGATTCTCTCTCGAGTTACTTCCTTGATAACTCGGTCAAAGGAAGATGAGATAGCTTTCAGTACATTTCCAGGTCCTAAGTACTGTCACACTTGACCATGAACTCCCAAGCAGTTGTGGAGTTAAGCCTGTGAACAACCTGCACCTCCTATCAATGCCGGCAATGGACTGAGTGTAACTAAAGGGGCCAGAAAGCTGAAATACTTGCTGCCCCAAAGTATGTTGACCTATTGTTGCAGGAAGAGCCTTATACCCCACAAGAGCAACTGGGACAGGATAGCGAGACGGGAGCTCAGGAGCACCAGACTGGCTGCATCCACCATGCAGATGGACAGACAGACCAAGCCATGAAGCAACTGAGTGAGCCATTCCTCAGGGTTACCTTAAAAAGGTCCCAGGGTCGCCAGGTGCCGTGGCTCATGCCTGTAATCCCAGCAACTTAGGAGGCCAAGGCGGGTGGATCATGAAGTCAGGAGTTCAAGACCAGCCTGGCCAAGATGGTGAAACCCCATCTCTACTAAAAGTATAAAAATTAGCTGGGCATGGTGGCATGTGTCTGTAATCCCAGCTATTCAGGAGGCTGAGGCAGAGAATTGCTTGAACCCGGGAGGCGGAGGTTGCAGTGAGTCGAGATTGCACCACTGCACTCCAGCCTGGATGAAAGTGTGAAACTCCAACTCAAAAAAAAAAAAAAAAAAACAAAGGGCCCAGGTCTACCTTTGGGAAACTGAGAAACTGGCCGTGTCGGAAATAGAGTGCCTTCGAGACAACAAAAGAGTGCTGACAAAGATATACCCCAGACTGGGTTATTTGCAAAGAAAAGGAGGTTTAGTGGACTGACAGTTCTGCAAACAGGATAACCAATGCTAATACAAATCAAGGTCCAGTGGCCA
>CAUYLG010026656.1:0-14876 GCA_963573385.1 Cacajao melanocephalus
TCTCTCTCTCTCTCTCTCTCTCTCTCTCTCTCTCTCTCTCTCTCTCTCTCTCTCTCTCTCTCTCTCTCTCTCTCCCCCTCTCCCCCCTAGTCTTTGAAGCCCTCCGAAGTGGGCCATGGCAGTTAGCTCACAACAAATTCCCCAGACACAATTTAAATGTCATTTCAGGGCTGGGACTAGGCATGAATATTTAAGATATAAATTGTTTGGGTTCTGCCTAAATCTTTTATGGGTTTTACTGGATGAGAAAAATGAGTCACTCCTTTTTGATAAAGTTCTCTTTCCTTTCATATTATTAACAAACCCAGCCAAGTGAACCAGACTGCATCTGCCAGAGAAAATAGGGATGCTTGTTTGCAGGATGATATTAGATTCTGTTCTCAGCATGCTGTATTTATGGTTCAAAAATCAAAGAACAGGTAGGAGATTTGTCTTAGGTCAGCGTGTCCTTGCCAGTGAAAGTAGCATACCAAATATGTTTGGGCAGGGAGCTTGGGGGCAGGGGGTGGAGAGTAGAAGTGAAATTAAGTAGCTGAACTCTAGGTGAAGAATTAGGTACCCTGAGAGTTGATTATAGAGAAATATTGAAGTTACCAGATACTAACTCCAGGGATTAGTCCTTTCTTATTCTTCAGTTTGAATCCCAGGGGATGGGTACAGAGCAGAGGCAAAGAAACAGACACACAACAAGGTAAAACAGAGACAGAGAGAGATTGATTTAACAAGTTCCATGGACTTCAGAAAGAATATGTATTTTAATCTTTTTGGAAGAAATTATGCCTCCTACCTTTCATTTCCAACCCCTACCCAGAAATTAATTTTGAATGTTAATATGAAAGCAACCTCTCTTTTCTCTGAATGCTGCTTTTGATTCTGACAGGGTATCTAAAAGGCTGCTATTAGACACATTTTCATTAACTAATAAGCTAGTTCTTGGGGCAAAACATGAATTTTTTGTCATTTCATGTGAAAATTGTAAAAAGCCATAATTATGAAGAAAATCACTAATTGTAAGGCACAAAATTTGTTTGGTAAGAATAGTCATTAAGGAGCGACAAAAGCATTAGTAACTTCAATATCAGAAAACAACTATTAAAATGCAAGTGGAATCGAGACATTTGCCCAGACATAATAATGGCTTTACATTTACAGGTCTATAATTGTGGTTTGATTTGAAGCATTGTTGGGACTTTTCAAGAAACAATATAGAGTAGGGCTAAATACTTAAAGTACTGTGGCTTTTGGATTGCAAATTACAGATTCAAGTTTTAATTTTAGAGAATATTGCTGTAGGGAGAGTTACTCAATGATATTGTCAATGCTGCTATTACTTTAGGATTGTGATGAAGTGGTTAAAACCAGGACAAAGAGTAATATTTCTGTGGCCCAGACTGTTGACGATACTGGCTTTGCATGCAAAGGACCTGGCGGCTGACAGCGAGTGAAGTTTGCCTATTACTTCGTGATGTATTTTCCTTCTAGAGAATAATGTTTTATTGTTTCTGCTTTCTGACAAATATCCTCTTTGCAGAAAATTAGGAAAATGCAGAAAATTGCATTCAGGGAATTTTAAGTTCTCCTTAATTCCATCAACCAGAGACAGTCAGTTAACATTTTGGTGGATTTTCTTCTTTTTATTTCATTTTAAACATTTGAAGTATAACAATCATGTGATAAAATATACAAATTTGAAGTATCCAACTTAAAATGAATGTCTATCTGTACCTCCATGTAACCACCACTTAGGTTAAGATAATGAACATTTACAGTCAATTTCTTTACTTCGTTCTCTTTTCTAGTCAGTACTCACCTCCCTGCTTCCCTCATCCCAGGGTGGTATTATTCAGGTTCGTCTCACAGTAGATTTGATGATTTTTAAACTTAATATAAACGGACTCCTACAGCATATCCTCTGGGGGTCTGGCTTCTCTCACTCAACATTATATCTGTGAGATTCACCTAGCTTGTTGCATATAGCTATATTCTTTTTCATAGCTGTGTAATATTTTATTATATTGTATACTATTATCCATTGATGAATGTTGAGTTATTTTCAGTATTTAGCTATTATGAATAAAAAACAAACATTCTTGAAAACGCCTTCTGTGGATTTTCAGTCATTTCTTTTGGATTCCTGTCCTTTTTTGTGTGTGTGCATGTAAGCGTAAATTATAAAGAAGGTTGAATTTACATTATATCTCTCCATCTCTATCTGCATCTCAATCTCTGTATTCTTACTAGTCACAGGAATTCAGTGTCTTCTAGGAAACCAGGTTGTCTTAGGATCCCTGCCATGTTTGGACACTGACTGTGGGCAATCTTGGGAAAGCAACATGACTCCTACACATGCTAGATAACTCTTTACATTCCTTAGATTTATAGACGCTTTTCTCTTTTACCAGGCTAGCATGTCTCCAGCTGGATTTTCCTGAGATTTAGCCCTAGTTATTGGCCTGGCATCCAGAAGAGACGGTAAGGGAGGCTTTTGAAGGGGTTAGCTGTGCCTTGCCAGGGAGAGGCTTCTAAAGCATCTTTCAGCACCGTGGAGCTCCTCCTAGGGAAGAGCAGACTACCTGTGCAAACTCAGAGAGTCTGGAGGCAGAGCAGACAGGGCAGTGTTGCCAAATCTGTATTCTCAGCAGCATTCATCCAGATGTCTCTGTCTCGTGTTTTAAAATCTCAAATTTTTCCGACTAGGGCCCTGACCTTCAAATAACAGGCCTACCTTGGTTGGGCACTCAAACTTCTCTGAAGTGCTGCAACTATAACAATCAGTCATTAGCCTGTCTTTCGGCTCACTCCACCCTTCCGTTAGAGAACAAGGAGGTTTTTTTGTTGTTGTTGTTAGCTACCACAGAGGCTCTCTGGGCCTCATTTTACCTTTAATTGTTTGGTGATAGCCTTCAGTGTCTCAGTATCCTTCTGCAAGGCATCAGTACCACTAGGTAGTAACCAGACAGCTCTCCTGACTTGGAAGCATGGTTGGCTCCACATTTTCCAATGGCTTATATCACTACATTTGATACAGAATTCCCTCCCACTGGGACATTTTTCCATGTCCCAGTGAAATTTTTAGCAATCCAGCCTTGACCTTTGGTCAAGGACTATCCACGTTCCATCTACTAGTCAGGACTCCATCTTCTTCCCCTGCTGGGCAGCGGGTGAGCCAGTCTTAAATTCCAGGGTTACCACTTGTTTTCTTGCACCACCTCTGTCCTCATTGGTGTAAGTCCCAGTCCTCTGAGAAGCAGACACCAAGGCAGGATCAAATATGCAAGAATTTTATTATGGAAAATACCTTTGAAAGAAAATGGTGAGGGAGCTAGAGAAGATTGGAGGAGACATCAGACCATGGTATAAGTCTGACCTCCAAGTGAAGGAAGGAGGGACAAAGGTTTGGTGGAAGTGTCCTAGACCATCATGCTATATAAGGAAGGTTCACAAGGCCATCAGGGAGTTATTGAGCCAAAGTTGGCTCTTAGAGGAGTCTCTCATCTCCCTAGAAAGGGCTTGTCTTGGTATTCCTTCTGTTCTCAGATGTTTTTTGGATACAGTCCATGGGAAGCATGGCCTCTGTGCAAATGCAGTAATAGATTTTCAGGAAGGTCTTGGGATTTTGGTCAATTACACTCTCTGTAGATGGAGGTCTATGATGTGCATTTTCCTGGTCACCACAAATGGGATCAACACGACACCTGGAATAGAGCAAGTCTCCATGTTAGCTACAGTTATTATTTCCTTACATGCTTCTGCATTTAGGGTGTTGCTGATTTGTAGTTTCATAAATAATGCTTTTTTGAGCATTGACATAATTCACTGTTTCCTTAGGATAGATTTTTGGAATTGGAATGGTGGGGCAAGAGGATGTGAACATTAACATTCTTGATACAGGGTTGCAAATTACCCTCCTGAAGGGCAAGACAAATTCGCCATGCCTCCATCCCTTATGGAGTGAGTACAGTGCCTGCTTTCCTTACTCATGTGAGGTGCTTCTGTGTTCCGGATATATACAAGGTCATGCAGTGCAATGCAGAGGACAGGTAGAATTCATAACACAAGCTGGTGGGAAAGGGAAGAAGACAGAATGATTAGGGGTACAATGTAGAATGATTTGTATATGAGCTTAGCTTGACTGAGATGGTTAGTTTGGGAGAGGGTCATGGATAATGTGGACACAGCAGAGGGAAGGCTCCACCTCATAACCTCTTCATGCCATCCATATGTTGGGGAGGTCTTATGTGTTTCCTATAAGAGCTTTTTTGGTCAAAGTGTCAGACTGTGAGCTCTGTGGGGAAGCCTATGAATACCTTGCTCACTACTGTATTTCTGCCACTTAGCATAGTTAATAATTAACAAATGTCTTGTATTTACATTTGAATTTTAGAGAAAGAGCTCAAGAGCTTTCCAGGAGCATATCGTGTAAGTGTCAGTGTGGAGTAGTGGGAAGTGCTCTGTATTTACCTGGGGTTGAATCCTGGCTCTGCAGTAGACCTGCTGAACCTCTGAGTCTCTATTTCATCATTTGTAAAATGTAGTAGCAGATGGAAGTAGAGGCATTTCTCTTCCCTTCCCCTTCTTTTCCTTCCCTTTCTCTCTCACTCACACTTTCATTCTCAGCTGCCTGTTTTCTATTCACCTTTCCTAAGTAGCCCAATCTGTCTTTTGGGGGAATTCTCTCTCCCTAAAATGCAGTCCTAGCGGGTTAATAATCCATGGTTCTTGTCAACCTTCTGGAGTAGACCAGGGGCAGGCATGTGATCTAGGATGTGGAATTCTGCATAGTGGGATACAGTTACAAGATTCCATGGCTGGCGATTCAATCCAGTTGGTGAGGAATGGGGGAGAACTTAGGTGACAATCATGAACAATTTCTTCTACCAGGAGCATCTGCCTATTTAAATCCTAGTTCTTCAGTCTTCCCACTAATGAGTTCTTTTAATAAATTCCTTTTCTGTTTTAGTCGGTTGCTGTTGCTTGCAACCAAAGACCCTCAACTGATAAACATTATGCTCAAGGTTTTTGATTTTTTGCTTTTTTTAAAAAATAAGAATTCAGTGAGAGTGTCTACTAGCTTAATCAGAGTCTAGAGAAGCTGGGATTGGCAGTGGGGAGAATCTTGATTTCCAGTTTTCATCTTTTTCTTCCATTTTACTTCTGCCTTCGTATCTTTGCTAGCAACTGTCCTGTCCTCTAATCACAATTTTTAACTTCCAAAATGCTTCCTAAGCATGGTGTAATTATCCAGACTGATAAGCTGTGCTGTAGATTTCCTTTGGCGAACATACAGTATGAATTGAAAGGAGCTGGGAATTAACTTATCATCTGTTTTGAAGAGATGTGTGGCGTGTGGGGTGGAGCTTTTTGATTGTGGCTTGAAAATTGATTCTAATTGCTGTTTTTATTGCTGATTTAGCTGATGCTGCTTTCAGTTATTTACATTTTCTGTCTTTTATTATTATTATTGTTATTTTAGATAGGGTCTTGTGGTGTTGCCCCAGCTATAATGCAGTGGTGTGATCACAGCTCACAGCAGCCTCAACCTCCTGGGCTAAAGTGATCCTCCCACCTCAGCCTCCTGAGTAACTGGGACTATGGGCGAATGCCACCACACTTGGCTAATTTTTGTATTTTGTATAGAGACGGGGACCCATTGTGTGGCCCAGGCTAGTCTCGAACTGTTGGGCTCAAGCAGTGAGCCTGCCTTATCCTCCCAAAGTGCTGGGATTAGAGGCATGAGCTATGACACCTGGCTCTATGTCTTTTTTAAGCCACTTAGGCAGTGGCATATTTGACTCCACCCCAGATATGTTTATTCAAACATTTAAAATGTATGTACATACTCAATTTAGAATGGGCAACTTAGAAAACACCTCAAACCCAACAATTCCAGATATACTTAAAATATTAAGACTAAAGAATCCTCTGATGAGGGTAGTGCTTGAAAATCTGAGTAATTATCTTAGATACTGAGCAATTCAGTTACTTCTGAATACAAAGATACATATATAGTACAGTGGTTTAGGGAATTGGCTTTGGATTTAGGTCAAACTTGGCTTAAACCATAGTTCTGCCTCTTATGGACTGACTGCATTGTAGGGCAATTAGTTTTCTCAACAGCAAAGGGAATAACAATGCTGTTAGCCTGGGCTTATCCTACTTCATTCTTCAGACCTTTATCTCTGGGATGCTTTCCCTAATATGTCACCCTCAACCTCAGCCCAGGTTGGGCTCTCTTGTTATGCATGCTCACAGGACTGTGTTTATTCTCCCAGAGATCCAGTTGCAGCTGGCATGAGTACACTCTTTTATTAGATTATTTGATTACATCTTCCCCAACTCCCTGTATCACACTTCGCCGTAAGCTCCATGAGGTTAGGGACAACCATATCTATCTCCTTCTCCATTTATTCTCAGTGCCTAGCTCCTGGCTGACTAAATATTTATGGAATGAATGAATAAATGGAAAAATTATTTCCCATAGGGGATTCAC
Source organism: Cacajao melanocephalus (assembly GCA_963573385.1). NCBI lineage: Eukaryota > Metazoa > Chordata > Mammalia > Primates > Pitheciidae > Cacajao > Cacajao melanocephalus. The sequence continues at coordinate 6,491 of CAUYLG010026656.1, forward strand.
TGAGACCATGAGTATAAAGTACAGTGACTGGTACAAAGTAGCAACTGAGTAAATGTAGTCTCCCCCAAAGAAAAACTGTAAAAAATACCCAAACAACAAAATCCCAAACATGCTCAACAATCAAACCACATGTCATGCAAGAAATAAAATATTTATAGGTTGTTGTCATCATTAAAATGCTGACTTTTCAGAGTAAGTTATGCTCCTGAATCAAACCACAGCTGATTTTAGGAATTTAAAATAAGTTTGTTTATTGCTCATGTGGCAATCCAAATGAAAGTCAGGTTCATGGTGGCCCCATGACTCTCCTTACAAGGCAAGTAGGCCTTACGGGTCTCCCATCAGGAATTAAGTGCTTGATTTTGGAAGTGATACTGGTCATTTCTACTCAAAGCCCATTGGTCAGAATTAGTCATATGGCATGGCCTTTTCTAGACACAAACCAGGCTGGTCTCTTGGGTGCCTAAAAGAGGAGAGGCCTGGCGCAGTGGCTCATGCCTGTAATCCTAGCACTTTGGGAGGCCAAAGCGGGAAATCACTTGAGCCCAGGAGTTCAAGACCAGCCTGAATGACAAATCGAGACCCTGTCTCTACCAAAAAAAAAAAAAAAAAAAGCTGAGATGGTGACACATGCTTATAGTTCCAGCTACTCTGGATGTTGAGGTGGGAGGATTGCTTGAGCCCAGAACTTTGAGGCTGCAGTGAGCTATGATCATATCATACCCCTCGATGACAGAGCAAGACCCTTGCTCAAAAAAAAAAAATAACAAAAAAATAAAAAAGAGAACTGGATATGAGTGAGCATTAGTAATGTCTACTCTAGGCTGTTAAATGAAGCTAAGCAGACACTTTTCCTTAAAATGCAGTGCCTGGGCCAGGGTAGTGGTTCCATAAACACTTGTTGGTGAAATACAGGCTTGAGTATTCTGCACACTAGCAGACTTACACAAAGTGGTTACAGGTAGAAGTCATAGTCATGGTCGAAATTTACAATGCTAGACTGCGCCAGGAGGTCTTTCTGCTTGGATGGTTTATGGGCTAAGCTGAAGGGTCTTGGTGCCAAACTGAAGAGGCCAAACAGCTCACCAGGGCTTGGTGCCTTAGAGAAAGAAGACAAAGGTTCTTTCCTCTTTCCTCCTATTCCTCGGAGAGGGAGGAGATGGGCTTTTGGCTGGCACGTGAGGATTCTAGTACCACAACTTTAGGAGCTTAAGCCAAAGAAATGTATTTCTTCACAGTTTCAGAGGCTGGAAGTCCAAGGTCAAGGGGTCAGCAGGGTTCGTTCCTTCTGAGGGCCATGAGGGGAAAGATCTATTCCCAGCTTCCCTCCTTGACTTGTAGGTGGCCGTCTTCCCCCAGTGTCTTCATACCATCTTCTCTCTGTGTATGTTTGTGTCCAAATTTCCTCTTGTCAAGACAGCAGTTGGCCAGGCAGTGCTCACGCCTGTAATCCTAACAGTTGGGGCAGCTGAGGCAGGCAGATTACTTGAGGTCAGCAGTTTGAGATCATCTGGCTAATGTGGTGAAACCTGGTCTCTACTAAAAAAAATAGAAAAATGAGCCAGGCATGGTGGTCTGTGCCTGTAGTCCCAGCTACTTGGGAGCCTGAGGCAGGAGAATCGCTTGAGCCTGTTACTGAACTCCAGCCTGGGCAATAGGGCAAGACCCTGTCTCAAACAAAACAAAATAAAAAAACACATCAGTCATATCGGATTAGGGCCCACCCTAATGATCTCATGAAAATTACTCTGTAAAGACCCTATCTTTAAATAATGTTATATTCTGAGGTACTAAGGATTAAGAATTCAACATATGAATCTTTTGAGAGGTAGATACAATTCAATCCATAACAGCTAGTCAAATTGGAAGATGTTGCATTGACCTATAATGTTTGGGATCACAGTTTGCTTCTCTTCTGGAGTCTCATCTCTTCAGAATGGTTCTCTTGCTTTTCAGTAAAATAGGCACAATAATAGGATCTACTTCAAAGTTTGATATGAAGATTAAAAGAGTTACTACATTTGAAGTACTTAGAGTAGCATCTGGTACAGAGCAAATACCAAGTATTAGCATTATTGGAAGTACTTGTCATTATTTTTTCAAATCATGATTACTTCTATTAGGCTGGACAATCTCGCTTTGTTTTCTAATAATATTAGCTGCTGCTTATTCAGTACTTGCTGTGTGCCCAGCATTGTGTTAAGGGCTTTATGTGCATCACATAATATTACAGCAATGCTAAGAGATCAGATCTGTTGTTATCCTCAAGGTATACAGTGACAGAAACAGGGATGACACCAAAAAAATTTTTTTTCAGCAGGGCACAGTGGCTCATACCTGTAATCCCAGCACTTTGGGAGGCTAAGGCAGGTGGATATATTGAGGCAAGGAGTTCGAGACCAGTCTGGCCAACATGGTGAAACCCCATCTCTACAAAAATACAAAAATTAGCTGGGCATGGTGGTGCATGCCTGTGATTCCAGCTACTCAGGAGGCTGAGGCAGGAGAATTGCTTGAACCTGAGAGGTGGAGGTTGCAGTGAACCGAGATTGTACCACTGTACTCCAGCCTGGTTGACAGAGTGAGACTCTGTTTTAATTTTTTTTCTTTAAAACCTGAGAAGCAATGGCAATGAAAGGTCTCGGAGACCCTTGGCTGTGCCAGATATTAAGATTTAGGTTCGAATTTGTAGGGATTAGAAGGAGGAACCCAAGTGATGGGAGTGACTCTGGGATCAGGGAAGTAACTCTGACCAGTAAGGAATTATTTCAACATGTTAATAACTGACGTGGCTGTACAGAAGCATCCTGGTTCATTGTCTGCCCTGGTGGTAGCTGGAGGTGACTGTCCCATGTTCCTGGACTAAGATCTATGTTCTTAAATATTTGCTAGAGATAAGGCTAGAGAGCCTTATTTTACAGACAAGAAATTGAGAACCAGAGAAGGCAAGAGGCTTTCATGAGGTTACACAGTGAGCGGGTTGCCGAAGTAGCCCTTAACTCCTGACTCCTAGGTCTCTGTAAATGAAGTTCCTTCTTTCTGTACTTCTCACTGCCCATCAAGAAGCAGCAGCCAACTCATGGAGAACAGCAAACTGCAAAGCCCCAGTAGCATCCAAATGCTTCAGGGCTCTGTCTCCCTCTTTTGCTCACCTGGCTGGGGAGGGCAGACCGAGGGCTTGGCCACCTCTCAAATTCTTGTGCTGTCCATTCTGACAATGATGACAGAGGGAAGTGGCCACAGACTGGGAAAGACTGGCCTGGGGGTTGAGCCCATTCAGCAGGCAGATCTTCAGGTGACTTTTCCCTCCCTCAGCACTCCAGTAGGCCCAGGTGCCAGGTACCTGAGTCAGCCCTGGATGTGGTGAAAGACCTGGAGACATATGGGGATGTACCAGACCAGAGCACTCAACTTTCCTCTTTCCTGACTCTAAAGAGAGACAGAGAGAGGCAAACGGAGAGAAAGACCAAGAGATAAAGCCAAAGAGACAAAGAGCTACATAGAGAACTGAGCAGCAGAGCCAGAGGCAGAAAGACCCAGAAATGCAAAGTTAAGAAAGATAGTCAAACAGAACTTAAGAGAGATGGAGCAACAGAAAAACACCAGTGAGGATGACAGGGAAAAGCAAAGAAAGGCAGAGTAAGAGAAATAGGAACAGTAAGAGATGCAGGGGTGTTGGCTGGATGCAGCTCATGCCTGTAATCCTAGCATTTTGGGAGGCCAAGGCAGCTGGATCACAAAGTCAGGAGTTCAAGACCAGCCTGGCCAACAGCGAAACCCCATCTCTGCTAAAATGACAAAAAATTAGCCAGGCATGGTGATGCGCACCTGTGGTCCCATCTACTCAGGAACCTGAGGCAGGAGAATCTCTTGAACCCGGGAGGCAGAGGTTGTGGTGAGCTGAGATTGCACCACTGCACTCCAGCCTGGGTGACGGAGAGAGACTCTATCTCAAAAAAAAAAAAAAAAAAGAGAGAGAGATGGAGGGCGGGAGTGAGGGAGGGAGAGAAAGAAAGGAAGGAAGAGAGGAAGAAGCAGGGGTAGAGAAGGAGACAGAAAGGGAGGAAGAAAAGCATAGAGAGGGGAGAGAGAGAAAGAAAGAGAAAGAGGGAGAGAGAGAAGGGGACAGAGATGGTGAGAAAGAGAAGGTGGAGAGAGGAAGAGAAGGAAGGAAAGAAGAGAGAGATGAAAAGAGAAGCAAGAGAAGAGAAAGAGAAGGGGAGAGGGAGGAGGTAGACAGGAAGGGAGAGAGAGAGGAAGGGAGAGAGAGGAAGAATGGGGGGCAGAGGGGAAAGGAGAGACAGAATGACTGATCAGGGGTATTAAGGGTACAGGAGAAGCTGGCAGGTGATGTGGCCAGTGATATAGGGAGTAGAACTGCAAAGGGCTGGTGAAGAAGAAAGGAAAAGTAGGAGAAAGACCATTGGGGTGGGTGGAATGGAGGAGGACTAGGACACAGAGAAGACTTCCCCTGGCATTTGTGGCTCTGTTTGTTATGACAGGGGCAGAAACACAGACTCAGACCCCCACGGTGACCCATTAGTCCCCACCGCCCTACTGGTCTGCCAGACGGCCGCCCCTACCAAGCCTGTTGCCTCTGAGCCTTATTTATTGCTCCAAAATCTGGGATCATGAGGAGTCCCTGCCGGGAAGCTTGGGTGGAAGCTTCCATCTAAATCCTGGACTTGGCTTCCAGCCACTGCAGCTGAACAGGAGGGACAGTGGGAGGACTGAGCTTGATTGATACTTTGGCTTTTTCATACATGGAGGGTGCTGTCTTTTTCTGGAGGTGGCAAAAGGATTCTGTGCTGTCCCTAGGGGTGTAAGTCTTGACCTTATTCCTTTTCACTAAAGAAACAATTTAAAAAAATTAACACCAATTTCCTAATACCCCTCGGGGCATTTTAACCACAGTTAAAGCTACTGAAAATACAGTAGCTACCATGTTGGGAATGCTGCCAGGATAATCTTGTTTACCCCTGTATAATGTTATGAGGAAGGTACTAGTATCTTCCACTTTTGCAGGTGACGTAACAGGCTCAGGGAGGTCAAGGAACTTGACCAGGATTCTATTTCTGTAGACACCAGAGCCTGACCTGTCTGGCTGTGTTTCTTACTCACTGTGCCATCTTGCCCCCACCTCCCACACCATTATACAGATGAAGACATCAGGGCTTGTCAATTCTTTTTTTACTACAATAATTTTATTTTTATTTTTTATTTTTAAATTAGAGGTAGAGTCTTGCTATGTTTGCCAGGTTGGTCTTGAATTCTTGGTCTCCCAAAGTGCTTTGTTTACAGGTGTGAGCTACCCCACTTGGCTTTTTTTTTTTTTTTTTTTAGTTCAGAAGTACAAGTGCAGGTTTCTTACACAGGTAAACTTGGGTCATGGGTGTTTGATGTACAAGTATTCAGCACCCAAGTATTAAGCCTAATACCCATTAGTTACTTTTTCTGATCCTCTCCCTCCCATTCTTCATCTTCCAAAAGGCCCCAGTATGTGGTGTTTCCCTCTATGTGTCCATGTGTTCTCATCATTGAGCTGCCACTTTAAGAACATGCAGTATTTGGTTTTCTGTTCCTGTGTCAGTTTGCTAAAGATAATGGCCTCCAGCTGCACGCATGTCCCTGAAAAGGACAGGATCCCATTTTTTTTTTTTTAATATACATTTTATTGCGCTTTGGGTTCTGGGGTACATGTGAAGAACTTGCAGGATTGTTGCATAGGTACTTACATGGCAATGTGGTTTGCTGCCTCCATCCCCATCACCCATATCTGGCATTTCCCCCCATGTTATCCCTCCCCAACTCCCTACCCCCACTGTCCCTCCCCTAGTGCCCCCCCACAAACCTCAGTGTGTGATGCTCCCCTCCCTGTGTCCATGTGTTCTCATTGTTCAACACTCACCTACGAGTGAGAACATGCGTGTTTGATTTTCTGTTCCTGTGTCAGTTTGCTGAGAATGATGGTTTTGAGGTTCATCTATGTCCCTACAAAGGACACGAACTCATCGTTTTTTATGGCTGCATAGTATTCCATGGTGTGTGTGCCACATTTTCCCTGTCCAGTCCATCATCGATAGGCATTTGGGTTGGTTCCAGGTCTTTGCTATTGTAAACAGTGCCAAAATGAACATACGTGTGCATGTGTCTTTATAATAGAATGATTTATAATCCTTTGGATATATACCCAGTAATGGGATTGCTAGATCAAATGGAATTTCTATTTCTAGGTCCTTGAGGAATCGCCACACTGTCTTCCACAATGGTTGAACTAATTTACACTCCCAACAACAGTGTAAAAGTGTTCCTATTTCTCCACATCCTCCCCAGCATCTGTTGTCTCCAGAGTTTTTAATGATGGCCATTCTAACTGGTGTGAGATCGTATCTCAATGTAGTTTTGATTTGCATTTCTCTAATGACCAGTGATGATGAGCATTCTTTCATGTTTGTTGGCCTCAAATATGTCTTCTTTTGAAAAGTGTCTGTTCATATCCTTCACCCACTTTTGAATGGGTTTGTTTGTTTTTTTCTTGTAAATCTGTTTTAGTTCTTTGTAGATTCTGGATATTAGCCCTTTGTCTAATGAGTAGATTGCAGAAATTCTTTCCCATTCTGTTGGTTGCCAGTTCACTCTAATAATTGTTTCTTTTGCTGTGCAGAAGCTGTGGAGTTTAATTAGATCCCATTTGTCTATTTTGGCTTTTGATGCCAATGCTTTTGGTGTTTTAGTCATGAAGTCCTTGCCTATGCCTATATCCTGAATGGTTTTGCCTAGGTTTTCTTCTAGGGTTTTTATGGTGTTAGGCCTTATGTTTAAGTTTTTAATCCATCAGGAGTTAATTTTAGTGTAAGGTGTCAAGAAGGGATCCAGTTTCTCTGCTTTCTGCACATGGCTAGCTAGTTTTCCCAACACCATTTATTAAACAGGGAATCCTTTCCCCATTGCTTGTTTTTGTGAGGTTTGTCAAAGATCAGATGGTTGTAGATGTGTGGCATTGCCTCTGAGGCCTCTGTTCTGTTCCATTGGTCTATACCTCTGTTTTGGTACCAGTACCATGCTCTTTTGATTCCTGTAGCCTTGTAGTATAGTTTGAAGTCAGGTAGTGTGATGCCTCCAGCTTTGTTCTTTTTGCTTAGAATTGACTTGGCTATGCGGGCTCTCTTTTGGTTCCATATGAAGCTTAAGGTGGTTTTTTCCAGTTCTGTGAAGAGGGTCATAGGTAGCTTGATAGGGATAGCGTTGAATCTATAAATTACTTTGGGAAGTATGGCTATTTTCACAATATTAATTCTTCCTAACCATGACATGGAATGTTTTTCCATCTGTTTGTGTCCTCTCTTATTTCGTTGAGCAGTGGTTTGTAGTTCTCTTTGAAGAGGTCCTTTACATCCTTTGTTATTTGTATTCCTAGGTATTTTATTCTCTTTGTAGCAATTGTGAATGGCAATTTGTTCTTGATTTGGCTCTGTTTATGTCTGTTATTGGTGTATAGGACTGCTTGTGATTTTTGCACTTTGATTTTGTATCCTGAGACTTTGTTGAAGTTACTTATCAGTTTCAGGAGATTTTGGGCTAGGATGATAGGGTCTTGTAAATATATAGTCATGTCATCTGCAAATAGAGACAATTTGACTTCCTCCTTTCCTAATTGAATACCCTTTATTTCTTTTTCTTGCCTGATTGCTCTGGCTAGAACTTTAATACTATATTGAATAGGAGTGGTGAGAGAGGGCAACCTTGTCTAATGCCAGATTTCAAAGGGAATGCTTCCAGTTTTTGCTCATTCAGTATGATATTGGCTGTGGGTTTGTCGTAAATAGCTTTTATTATTTTGAGATCCATTCTGTTGATACCTAGTTTATTGAGAGTTTTTAGCATAAAGTGCTGTTGAATTTTGTTGAAGGCCTTCTCTGCATCTATTGAGATACTCATGCGGTTTTTGTCTTTGGTTCTGTTTATGTGGTGGATTACGTTTATAGACTTCCGTATGTTGAACCAGCCTTGCATCCTCAGGATGAAGCCTACTTGATTGTGATGGATAAGCTTTTTGATGTGCTGTTGCAATTGGTTTGCCAGTATTTTTTTGAAGATTTTTGTGTCTATGTTCAGCATGAATATTGGCCTGAGGTTTTCTTTTCTTGTTGAGTCTCTGCCAGGTTTTGGTATCAGGATAATGTTGGTCTCATAAAATGGTTTGGGAAGGATTTTCTCTTTTTGAATTGTTTGGAATAATTTCAGAAGGAATGGTACCAGCTCCTCTTTAGAATTCTCCCCTGGTAGAATTCAGCTGTGAACCCATCTGGAACTGGGCTTTTTTTGGTTGGTAGGCTATTAATTGCTGCCTCAACTTCAGCCCTTGTTATTGGTCTATTCAGGGTTT